>CM038220.1:125649627-125922079 GCA_021442155.1 Cymbidium sinense | reverse complement strand
ATATATCAAATAGTATTCTGGCCAACTGGAGAAAGCTGGACTCACATCTGTCAAGAGTGGTGTATCCACTGGGTGAGTCGCTATCAACATAGTAAACATCAACCAACCTAAGGTGTCTGTCGGTTTGCAACAATCAACATAGGAAGAAAGCTCAGGGACTCACATCCTTCTATAGTGGAATTGATTGTTGGGATAGTCTATCTTTGCTCGATAAAGTCATCCAACCTAGGGCTACCGAAAGTGAATGCCAGGACTTATATCAAATGTAGTCAAAGGAAAGGAGCCTCGGGGACTTATCCTAAACCTCAAATATACCGACCTAGATCTTTATGATTAGTTCAAGAAGAAAGCTCGATGACTCACATCTTCTTAAACCAAATCAATATGAGGTAGCTTATTGGTTGGTGAAGTCTACCATACAATGAGAAACTCATTGGTTTGCAATGGTCAAGTTAGGAAGAAAGTGGGGACTCATATGCTCCAACAAATGACCACGGGTGACATACTAAGGTAGCATGTGTGACCAACGAGTGCCTAATGAGCAAGCCCCCACATCAAAGTAGCTCGAGATAAAAGATATGTGTTTATTTTTGTGTTCATATTAAAGGGAATAGGATGTCGCTTGGGTTCTCTTACACCTACCTTAAACACGCTTGAGGAATTAACGGGTGGCAAATGAGCTTCCCACCAAGAAAGGAAGCCTCTAGGGTTCTCTAACACCTAACGCCATGCTAATCAAATAGATGCCTGTTCTCTCACACCAATTCTAATATGAAATGTGTTTAATTATTTTTGTGGAGAGGGATAGATGCATTGGGGACTCTTACACCTACCCTAAACACATCATGGCAGATTCGCAAGACAAGCAAACAATGCTTGGAACAAAGAGAAGATTTTGATGAATTGGAATGAAATTTTTGTTGATTGATAGAATTATTTTCAAACATGATTTTTATGGGTAATATTTCTTCAAATAGAGCCCATTAATTGGAAGCATCGGTGTTTCCCTTTACAATCAATAATCAAAAGATCCTCCTTGCATTCTCATGATATAGTCCTTCCCAAGTGGGTTCAAACTTGCCTCCCATTTTGATGGGCAACAATCCTCAGACTACAAGTTCTCCTACTTGGAAAGACCTAGAGCACCATCTATGAGCTTGAATCATTTTGGCCTTGTACAACCTGGAGGTTCGCATGCCCGAGCCTCCTCCAAACCTTCGAGCTTATAACCATAACTTTGCAATCTCTCAGAGTGATCTTGCTAATGCTATCCTTAGTGATGAGAGTTGAACTTCTAAAGGTAGAATGACTCGCACCCATACACCAAGAAAATGGGGGGATTTTGTGTGGTGCAGGCACAAGGCTTCAACCAACCGCTCATTCTATCATGTTATCATCAAGAGTCTTCTTTAGTATTTGGATGAGAGTTTTGTTGAAGGCTTCTGCTAAGCCATTTACTCTGGGGTAGTAGATGGTGGAGTATCTCTAATCTATACCATGTCTTCTAGTGAAGCTGTTGATCTTGGTGCTTTTGAATGTAGTACCATTATTAGATATAATTTTTTGAGGCACCCCAAACCTATATACGATATGATTCCTGAAAAATTGAAGTACATGTTGAGATGTGACCTCTCGAGTGGGATTGCTCCACCCACTTGGAAAAGTAGTGGGGCTAAGATGAACCGATGTCCCTTGAAGAAGGAGGATCGATAGGACCCACAATGTCGCACTAATACATGAATGGCCATGAAGCCAATGTAGGTGTAAAATGTTGGGTGGTTGATGTAGGACCAAAATTGACACTAATAGCATCTCCTACATCCATGCCAGTAATCATCAAGGCGTGTATCCTAGTCTCTGATCTTTGTCTTCATCTTCAGACCAGATTAATGCACTCTGCATAAACTTGAATGTACCCTATTATAATGCCTTAGCTTCATGTTTATCTAAATAGCGTAACCACATTTGATCAAAGGACGATAGGTGCCATCAATGAGAGCATAAGAGAGAGCTCTATTTCACCCGAGCATGTGACTTTTCGAGGTAGCTTACCGGTTCAAATAGTCTATGAATGATTGCCAATCCAACTCCTTGTCCTTATAGACAATGACAACCTCCCTTCAAGAGAAAGTTTCTCGATAAGTTTAACATCAATAAGTGATAAGACTTGTCTATTTTGGACCCTTATTGAAATGGACTCATCTTCCGGACATGTCAATTCTTTGGCAAGTTTGACCAAAGCATCTACTACTGCATTCTCTGCTCGGGGAACCTTGTAGATGGTGACTTCTGGGATTTGGGCCAATAACTTCATGGTATACTCGTGGTAATGACAATGCTTGGGTTTGAGAACCTTGTAGGACCCGAAAACTTGATTAATGACCAACTGAGAATCCCCAAAGATGTTGATGCTCTTGACACACAGTGATAGCTAACTTACACAAATCAAAGCCTCATACTAAGCTTCATTATTGGTGGGGTTGGAAAGATAGTATGAGAATCTCATTACTTCACCGATGGAGTTAAGAGAACTATTCCTACCTACCTTTCCTGAAGAGTAGATCATGGTGCTTCCCTTTATGAAAAGAAGCTGCACCATCAAATACATCTCCCATCGACGGTCGTCAATCTCCCATAAGTTCTTGATTTATTCATCAGGGAGATCGTCACTAAGTGGAGAGTTAGCAGGAAGTGGGTGTGCTGCTAAGAAACTCGCTAGTGCTTGTCCTTTTACCTCACGGAGGGGTACAAATGTGATATCAAACTGCGAGAGAATCATAAACCATCATGCCAAACATCCGTGATAGCGTTGTCATGATACGCAGGGGATTGGTTCTAAATCAAGTTCACCTTATGAGAAATCATATAGTGCCATAGCTTGGGAGGCAAAGATCAAAGCAATGTTTCAATAGGTGGGTAGTTTGATCAATAGAATTAGAAGATGACCGAGGTAGTAGAGAGCACTCTCTTCCTTCATCATTGTCCCAACAAAGCACCAGGGAGTCATCTAATGCAACAATGTAGGATGAGTGGCCCCTAGATAGGGTTTAGACTAAGCTTCACCAAATATTATTTGATATCTTCAAAGGTATGTCGAACTTATCATCCTACTTGAACTTGGCATCCTTTTGACAAGAGAGAATGACTTGCATTTCCGATAGTTTGGAGATAAAGCATCTTATATATGCTAACCATCCTTGGAAAGATTTGAGTTGAGTTAAACTTTTAGAGGTGGTATTTCTAAGATAGCTTTGATCTTTTGGATCTATTTCTATTCCCAATGTTGGAGAATAAACCAAAGGAATTTTCCAAGCTACTCAACACTTAGATTCATTTTGAGGTTATATTATCTTAACTATTCGAAAACTACTCTCAAGTTAAAGCGATGGTCTTCCTTTTCTCTACTCTTGACTACTAGATCATCAACATAGCATTCAACCTGATGGTGAATGAGTTCATTGAAGATCTAAGTCATGACCCATTGGTATGTAGCACCATCATTTTAAAGCGGAAAGGAATGACCCTATAACAATAGATTCATAAGGTTCAAAAAAGTAGTGTTTCTTTTCTGGGGCCATCTTAATTTAGTTATAAGATGACCCATCCATGAAAGAGAAAATTGCATGAGATGAGGATGTCCACCATTAATTCTATAGGAGGAAACTCATTCTTAGGACATGCTCTGTTTAAGTCCCTGAAATCGACGCATATGCAAATTTGGCCATTCTTCTTCTTAATTGGGACGACACTGGCTAACCAGGTTGGATATTTTTCTTCCATGATGAAACCAGCATTGATCAATTTCTTGACTTTAGAAATGACCTATTGTTCGATTTCTAATCGCATGCGTCTAGGAGCTTGCTTGATAGGGTTAGCGCTAGGATCTATTGCTAGCTTGTGGACTGCTATATCAGGAGATAATCTGGGCATCTCTTCATAACTCCGTGCAAAGTAGTCCTTAAACTCAATCAATAGCCTAACTAAGTCATTGGTTTGTTCTTCATTCATCAACGAACTGACGTATATCGGGCGTGGATTTTCTTTCCTCAGGTTGATTTCTTAAGTTTGTCAATTATTGAATGAATCTCTTCTTCAAATTTTGGAGGTGCATCTTTGATTTGGAGATCATCTGGATCGTCTAAAGTTTCTAAACACACTTCCTCATAAGAGTTTGTGCGGTTTGAGAAGAACATATCAGACTTGAGGAGGTGAGTAAAAGTCAAACGATAATTCCATTAATTCTTTATATGAATTCTCCTCAAGTTGTACATGAACTTCAGGACTTGAGGAGGATGATCCCAAAAAAGTATCGCTTCATATCACTGGAAGACTTAGGGCTTCCTTAACTACTAAACCTTCAACTTTATGGTGAAAGTGAGGTTAGAGTTAAGGTTCCAACCGACCGATAATTTTATATACATCTGATTCAAAGTGTCACCTCCAATGAAACCAGAGGGGTTGGTAATGCTAATCACATTAGACTCGCCCTCCAAACTGATTCTAAGTCTGAATAGGGGTACCCTATGAACTAGAACATAACCTCTATGGTGATGGCCAACCGTGGGGTCTTACACCTCTGAACCGCCTTTCCATTGCCTCCTGGAATTTCATCCTACCCACATGTCCATATGAAGGAATGAACTGGGTGGAATGCAATATGAGCTCTATTTCTTCTTCAATTTCTTGTTCACTTGGATTTTCACTTTTCTTTTCTTTTTCTTTTTCTTTTCTTTATTTTCTTTGCTTTTGAATTTGAATCTTATCCAAGTTCATGAGAAAGGGTATTTTTAGGAAGATAGTAGGTCACATCCTCATATATCTCAACCTCTCTAACTAAAAATAGCTTTTCATCTCCTTTGACACAATACTCAATCCCATCCTTCTTGAATTTGATGCACTGATGGAGGAGGATGGAATTATCTTATTCTGATGTATCCAAGGCCTACCCAACAAAGTAGTGAATGAAGTATTCAAATCAATGATATAAAACTTTGCTTCAGTCTTCCATTCACCTCTCTCCAAAGGTAACACTATGGAACCTAAAGCCCACTCACCTTGTTCATTGAATCCTCTCAACATCATCGGATCTCCTCGGAGTGTGAAGATGTTGATCTTCAAATAGGCAAGGGTATTTAGACTCATAATGTTCACCGATGCACCTAGATCAATGAGAACTCTAGCAAGTCTGAATCTACCCATGTCAACTATGATGTAGAGGAAACAGTTGTGCTCTATGTCCACCAAAAGAAGGTATTCATCTATGAAAGAAATCCCCTGAGTTTCTCTAGAATAATGTGCTTCCTCACCAATAGGTCAACTGAGCTAAGCATATCTCAAGATCAAGGAGAGCCTTGATTAATGATTCCCTCATCTCTTTGGATAAGACAAGGGCATCATATATGCTTAGCTTAGATGATAACTTTCTTAGGTGAGAGAAGACATTGTAGTCTACCTGATCCTCCTCCATAAGCATATCCAAGGAGCATCCCGTGGAGGGGATTCTCATCTCAACTAATGACTTATTTCCCCATCTTGAGGTGCCGCCTAGGAGGTAGAACCTTGCCACTGGAGGTTGACTGGTGATCTCAGGTGTGGTAATGGAAGGTTCTACCCCGCACATGCTCACCTATAATTTCTCCTATGGGACCTTCAGAATTAGATGATTCCAAGTCTATCTCAAGAGGTGAACCCGTAGTATTCAGAGTAAAAAAATCCAACTCTGAATCAGAAAGGGGAAGATCAAAATTATTATAGTTATTGTTTAGACTTGATGAGTTATTTAGCATAGATTTAGAAAACTCATCAGAAGTGACACATATATAATTCAAGAGCTTGATTCTTCAATTTCTTGGATTTACTAAGAGATACATAGTAGAAATCAAGTAAAATAAGAGGGGTGAGAGATCTGATGCCCTCATTCACTGATACAAGATGTCTATTAGAAGAAGAAGAGCTAGCTGAAGTAGAGGTAGTTGCTGATGTAGTAGCTATAATGGCAGACTAGAGGCTGGACTTGGTTGGTGGTTACACTACTGGGCTATCCCGGGTTGGCACATGTTGTTGTTGTTGCTGCTCCCCCTTTCCTTAAGTTGGCACTGGAAACTTGCAAACCTTCTTTGATGTTGGAGATTTGAGTTGTCTCAGACACCTGCAAGAAAAGTTTCTTGATTTTTGAGATAATTTCTTAGAGATTTTGGATAAGGAGATATCCCTACCTTATTTGATTTTGGAAGGATCGTAAGAATCCCCAAGGATTACCCTAATGGAATTGGATGGTTGTTTCACAAGGTATTCCTTTGGGATGACTATAGCACCGATCTTGAAGTTATGTTCAAGCCAGTCCTTAAATGTTAAGAAATCTTCCAAAACATGCCCTAACATACGGTGGTAGGGGCAAAAGTTAGGATCATTGCTTTTTCCCACTTCCTCCGGCCTTCTAGGTTTGGGTAGCTAAAAGTCATGTTTCTTTAAGAGATTTTTAAAGATTTTCCTAACTGCCTCCCACTTAAATGAATATGGTTTATTTATTTTATCCATAAGAGTATGTGGATGATAGCTACCTTGCAATGGGTATGTGTACCGCTGCTATTGATGAAGTGGCTGAGGAGGAGGTGGTGTAGGCCATGGGGTTTTTGGCCTAGGCTGCCTTGGTGGTAGAGGAGGTACATGGTCATGGAGCATGAGGCCTCTCAAACTACTCTCTAGTTGGCTATTTCACCTTATCTACTACTATCACTGCCCCGGGCTTCTTCTCATATATCTTCTGTGGCTTTGGCCTTGTTGGTAGATTTGGAGAAGGTAACTTTTTGGCTTCTCCTTGCAAGCTAGCCACCTTGTTGATTAATTTCTCAAAAGTTTTGATGGTGAAACCTTTGAGGATGAAGGTGACCGAGTCATGTATATTCTTTTGCAGAATCTCAATGACATGCTATTCAGACAGCTGTTGTTTGCATTTCATACTCAAATTATAACATCTAAGAATGTAATCAATGAGGGACTCATCATAGTTTTGTTGAGCCACAACGATCCAATGACCCTTTGAGCTCCAGCAAACCTCTTGATAAAGAGTTACTCCAACTTAGCAAAAGTCTTTACTGAACTATTGAGAAGTTTAACATACCAATCAAAAGCTATCCCTACTAAGCTATTGACAAAGAGATGGAAGAGTAAAGCATCACTACCACTAGTGTTGCAACAACTAGCTCTGAAATGCGTGATGTGTTGCCTCGGGTTCCCACTGCCATCAAAACTCTTGAAGGAAAGTGGCACAAAATCTTGGGATATTGACGCATCAAATTCCTGTAGGTCTACCTTTGGAACCGATGATCCTCCTGCTTGAGCTAATGCTTCTTTCACCCACGCTTCAACCATGGACTTGATATCTTTTCCTATATGGAGGTACTATCCACTACCTTCCTATACATCCCGGTGTTACCTGTTTCTCGAGGTAAAGTCTTGGGTCCAAGACATGCACCAACTCTGACTAGTCTCCCATGGTAGGATGAACCATGGGGCTTAGTTCTATAATGCTAAGATAGCTGCTAATAGATCTTTGAGCCTCTTCTCCATCCTTTCTATCTTGTCATCCTTCTACTTTATCTGTTCTAGGAGGTGTTGGGTCGAGTGGGTTGTGTCTTCCTGCTCGGCCTCAACACCTTCCATAGCCTAAAGCTCTCTAAAGGGACCCCTAGTATCTACCATGCAAACTCTTATCGAGTCTCCCAATAAATCATCTTCATTGAGATCAAAGCTGATCTTTTCCTCATCAGACTAATCATATCCTAGTATCTCATTCTTTTCCATGAAATAGTGAGCTACTATGTCATCTAAAGAATGATCTTTCGGGGCTGGCACAAATGCTTTCGGCTAAATGGTGGTAGGATCCACATTATGTACTGTGAGGCATCGGGCCTCCCCTACTGCCAGAGAATCAACCCTATGAGGACTGTACTCGATAGAAGATATACACTTCTGACTATCACTGACTCTATACGGGGTGACACTCCTAAGGTTATATGATCATGGTTGCCACTAGGTTACCACCCTCTCCCTCTGCAACTAATGTAACCATCTCCAAATCCTACTACAGTGGTGATGGTGAAGGGACAACCACTATGCTTCGGTTCGCCATTCCTTTCGCACCATAACTTGGTAGAAGGTCGAGCAGGAGAGCTCGACCTTGCCATAGTAGGTGGTGTAGATGGGATGGGATCCCTTGACCATAGCCAAATCACCAACGAGGTCCTCTTCTCCCCAGATGTGGCCTTCATGGCCTTGGGCGGAACTGGAGATGTTGAAACATGAACGGGCGATGATGGATGGGGTGTAGAGTGGCGTGGTGGAGACACCACCGAGTCTCTCAAAATAGAGACACTCCTACTGTGATAAGTAGTCCTTGTAAGTAGAATACTATCTGTGTGATCGACACGGGTAGAGCACCGATCAGGGAAATCAATGAGTGCAAAGGCACCGACCGCCACCAAACCTCGCTCTCTCTAGTGATATGAGAAGTATGGGTCTCCCGCCCCTCTCCTGTAGATGCCTTCATGCTATGGGGTATAACAGATCTCAAGTCAAATTGCACCTCGAATGTCCCAGAACTCGCCAACTCGGTAATCAACGAAGGACAGCATATGACCTTCTGCTCTAACCATATCGGAATCAAACTGGAGGTGAAGCAGGGATCCTCCTAGCATCCACTCACCCGAGAGAGAAATGGGCTCACTGTAACTCAGGGAAATCAAAGTGGGCAACTCACAACCCATGGGAGCTCCATCTCCCGGCAATGCATGTATAGGCCGCTTAATCATGCTTTTATTTCTTTGAGTCTTGGTGGGGAGAGCATGACCCAACCTCAAAAGGAGAGACTATCCCTGGATCGGGTGCCTTCCCCTGAAGGTGCTAATGAGAGTGTTACTCACCGGGGCAAAGAAAAATAATCGAGCACCGCAGTGCACTAGTATCGATGTCTTAATGAGGAACTACCACCGCCTTCTTCGAGTGAGGGAATATCGAGTTCAAGAGCTTATAACCAATGATTGGCTTACACCGATCATGGTCTGCTAATCAGTGAGGGGAGTGCCCTCACAGGTAATCCTCACCCCCTCAAAATCTCATCCAAAATGAATGAGGTGGGCGTAATCAGAACAGGGAAGGTTGGCATGATCCAGGGCTAAGTTCATCTAGTGGGGAAAGGTAAATACATACTTCTGTGCAACCATTTCTGTAAACTGAAACTGATGTTGAACGAAAGTCTACAATGTTGAAAATAAACTTGAATTAGATTTCAGTTGACTTTGAATTTAGAATTTAGAATTTGAGCTCATACTTAACATTTTGAAAATGTTAAGTCGAGTTCAAATGATTTAGAATAGATTTCAAGATTTTGATTGGAAAGAGGAATTATTTGGATATAAAATCTATTTTCAATAAATTTGGATATGTTGAAAATGAGTTCAAATATTTTTGTTTGAAGGGATGCTTCCATAGGTTCATATTTGAATTTTTAATTTTGATTTTGAGGTCCCTTATTTAACAAATTTGGGTATGTTAAAGTAAAGGGTCAATTGATTTTGTTTTTGATTTGTTATTTTTGGATTTTACTGACTTAGCAAATTTGGGTATGTTAGGTGAGATATTTGAAAATAATTTCTTCTTTTCTTTGTTTGCTTTGTTTTGTGAATCATGTGAATTTTGAGAATGGATTATTCACTTATCAAATTTGGGTATGCTAAATGTAGAATCCAAATATTTTGTTATTTTTGAAAAAGAGGATCTTTACTTAGCAAATTTAGGTATGCTAAATAAAGAATCCAATGTGATTTATTTTGTTCTCCTGATTTTTTGGAAAGAGGTTTTCTACTTAGCAAATTTAGGCAAGCTAAATAGGAGATTCAAGTGTGCTTTTGTTTTGATTTTGTTGAAAAGAGGATTCTTAGCAAATTTAGGTATGCTAAGAAAATCCAGATGTGTTTCATTTTGATTATTTGAAGAGAGGATCCTTAGCAAATTTAGGTATGCTAAGAAAATCCAAATGTATTTTGATTTTGAAAAAGAGGATTTTCACTTAGCAAATTTGAAAGATTCAAATGTTTTTTTTATGTTTTGAAAATATGTTTATTGATTTACTTTGAAAAGGGGATATTCACTTAGCAAATTTGGGTATGCAAAATGAAGAATTCAAATGTTGCTTTAATTTTGGAAAGATGATTGTTGATTTTGATTTTTTAAAAGGTGTTTGTTGATTTTATTTTTGAAAAGATGATTATTGTTTCTTATTTTGAAATGAAATCTTCATTCAGTAAATTGAGTATATTGAATGGAGATATTCATTTTGGAAAATATGATTGTTGATTTTGATTGAAAATGAAAATTTTCATTTAATAAATTTGAGCATATTGAATGGAATGTTCATTTGTGCTTTTGGAAAATGTGATTGTTCATTTTGATTGAAAATGAAAACCTTCATTCAATAAATTTGAGTATATTAAATGAAAGTGCTCATTTATGCTTTTGGAAAATGTGATTGTTGATTTTGATTGAAAATAAAAACTTTCATTCAATAAATTTGAGTATATTGAATGAAAGTGTTCATTTGTGCTTTTGGAAAATGTGATTGTTCATTTTGATTGAATGAAAACCTTCATTCAATAAATTTGAGTATATTGAATGAAAGTGTTTATTTGTACTTTTGTAAAATGTGATTATTGATTTTGATTGAAAATGAAAACCTTCATTCAGTAAATTTGAGTATATTGAATGAAAGTGTTCATTTGTGCTCTTGGAAAATTTGACTTTTGATTGAAAAATGAAAACTTTCATTCAATAAACTTGAGTATATTGAATGAAAGTATTCATTTGTGCTTTTAGAAAATATGATTGTTGATTTTGATTTTTGGAAAGTAAAGTCTCATTTAATAAATTGAATAAGGAAGTTCACTTGTGCTTTTTGAAAAAAATGATTTTGGATTTTATTTTATTTATTTATTTTTTTTAAAAAAGGTCCTACATATAACAATCATGAAGATTGTTAGATGAGGTTGGTTTGCAAAATTTTTTGTGAAAATATCTTATTATGTGCATTTTGAAAAAGTGCTTTTTGGAAAGACGATGTTTTTCATAAAATGATTTAGTCTTTCTTTATTTTTGAAATAAACCTTTCCTTACCAAAGAAATAGTAAGGAGAAAGTCTTTAGTTATTTCTTTTTTATTAAATTTCTATTTTCACCTAATGGGGAGCCCAATAGGGGTTTTAAGACCTTCATGGAATGAGATCCTAAAACCTAAAGATGTTGGCTAGCTTAGCTTAAGGATGAAATAAACTAAGTGCCAACGGAAAAGAAGGATAGTCTCGAATTCATATAAAATACAAAGCCACTATCGATACTTGAAGACAACGATGATTTACCAAAGATGGAGAGATGAACTTTCCCCAGCAAAGTCGCCAGAAAAATCTGTGGTGAAAATATTTCTGCCTTCATCTATCCTTTTGAAGAGGATAAATGAAAATAGAAATATACGCCTTTAGTTGGGACATCACGTAGATCTGTAGATGTTCTTATTAGGGTGATCGGGTCAGACATTTAGGAGAGGTGTACTATCTTGAAAAATAGAAGTCACCACCCTACAATGGACCTAATCACCAAATAAGGACTCCTAAGGACAATGGGTGCATATGTACAGATTCTTCCCATACTTTACATGGAAAAGTAAAGTAGGGTTTATTTTAAACTTAAGTTCTCAGGGTAAGCCCTCATAGTTAATTACATCCTAAGGAAGGGGTTCCTTAGGAATACTCTTGATTAAGGTAAATGATCATTGTCTCCAAAGATTTCAATAGGTAGGACTATCAATCGATTAGTTTATTTTTAGCAAATCAAGTGGGATTGATCAAGAGGAGGGAGTTATTTTCGAAGCCAAATAGAGGTGAGTAGGGGATGTTTAGGATACTAAGAAGCTTAGTAAACATCCCAAACTATCCTACGGTTGGGCTTTACAATTTTGAAATTGAATTACTTATTTGAGTTGAATTTTTATTAGAAGTTTAGAGCTTATAATTTCAAAATACAAAGTTATGGAAATGCCTAAGAGGTGAGGATTTATACTTATGACCCATAGAAGGGAGAAGCAACCTCAGAACCTAAATATAGGGAGCTTTTAGCGAGAGCCAAAAGTATGACCTAAATCTAAGGCAAAAATGGGCAGATGGTTTACCTCCACAAGAGAGGATAAATCACCCGACTGTTGGACTTACAACCTCCTGGGGGTGGCCACCAACTAACTCCTCATACGATTTTAAATTCATGTAGGCAAGTCTTATGCTTTATGAAAGATAGCTAGGCTATAGTTTATTTAGAAAGAGATTAAGTCCTTAAACACACTCTCTAAGAGACTAAATCATGTAGGACATGATTAATGACTTAAATCTAATGTCTAATGCTGAGAAATTGGATTGTAGGCCAAAATCAGCAATAAAGAAGGCATGTTTCCACCATGGCTCTCAAAGGTCAAGCCAAGTTCTTTGGCAAAGGTGGAAGCCCTCCAACCAAGAGTGAAATAATGCTTTTTTTATGCATGATGTTGGGAAAAAAATGCTCATCCAGCTAAAGGGTTGCTAATTCTTTTATCTTGATTTTAACTTAGACTTTAAATAAGGTTATGAGTTGATTATTTTAATTTTGAGTTGATTAATTTGGTTGAAGATTTATTTTTCCTAAGAGCCTAATCATCATCCAGCCATACATCAAAGCAAGGAAGAAACTAGAAAACATGCCATTTTAATGCACAAGCTAAACAAAATATCAAATATTTTATAAAGCAAAAGAATAAAGGTCAAGTGTCGTCCAACACCATCATAAACCCAAAATAAATTGGGTAGTCGATACCCTTATATAACTTGGATTACAAATGAATTAATTACAATTAATCAAGGAATTTATGTTATGGGGGTCTTCATTCTTCATTTCTTCATTCTTCTTTTCTTCTTTCTTCTTTTGGTTCCTTCTTTTGATGGTTGGAATGTGGATACTCCAAAGGCTTCACATGGTACATAAGATGTGATATTATAACCAATACTCATCCTAATAAACCATAACAATCATTCCAAAATCATAAATGCAAAAGTACATGAAAAGGGAACAAGTAAATCTAAATAAAACCTACAAAATAGAGATTAGCTAAATAAGTCACACATTCCCAAGCATGTATATAAACAAATTGGACTTATCACCCCACACATGAGTAACCAAGTCCATTTTATTTTGGATTATGCTTAAGCAACCTTCACAAAAAAAGTTATATTTTTATTAAAGCACCCCTTAAGCACAATCCCTTGCAGAAAATAATGATTAGACTAAATGGTCCTACCATTCATTCTACGCATATACACTCTAACATCCAGACTAAAATATCACATCATAAAATAAAAGAAAACATCAAATCATGCACAACCCTAACATAGGACTAAAAGTGGGACTTAGCCTAATGTGTGTGTCATGTAAGGTTTGTGTGCTATGCTTAGCTAAGCTTTAAGGATAGAATTTTCTAAGTGTGAAAATGTTCAACATAGAAGGGTGGTCTCATTTAAGTTATTTAGTTAATATGGGTTAATTTTATTTGATGATTTGATTTGGTTTGAATGAACCTACTTAATTACTAAAGGTTGTAAAGAGAGGAAAAGAGAAGAGAACTTCTCTTTCCTCTCTATCTTAAGTGATTTCTAAGGTAGGTTCATTAATGATTTTTGTTTAGTGAATATTTTATTATGTATTTTAGTTAATCCTAAGTTTAGATTTTCTCTAAACAAACCTATTAAAAAAGAAAGGTATTTTAAGATTAAGTAAAGTGAATTACTATCACACACACAACATTTTTATTTCTTTCCCACATATGTATCATGCACATGAATGAATCCTAAGCATATCTATACATGCGATGCAAGTATTTAACACACCTTAATAATGAATGCTAAGAGAGGTTGTTTAAGAAAATTTGGAATGCTTTATGATGCATGATTTTCATTAAGTAGAAAAGAGGTTTTCTTATCCATTTTTCATGAGTATGGTGCCATTGTTAACCAAGGGTGTAAGTTACAAGACCTACTTAGGGCTACTTAAAGCCATGCAACCCCGGGGTTGTCCAGGCTAATATACCACTTTCCTTAAATACAAGCATATATACAAAAGAAATGGATGGAAAAGTAAGATACAAAAGTTTGTATTTGTTTGATTGATTTGTTTATGCAATTTATATGTGTAGGTGTGGATGTCCTTTCTTTCAAATGAATATACTTTACAAATCCTATTCAAAACTATGCTAAAAGAAAAGAGAAAGAAAAGTACACTATGCACATCTTCATATTTATATCCACATGCAAGCTTATAAATAATTATAAGTAACACACTTTCAATTTTAGGTATTTATTTATAGATTTTGAAAATAGTTTTAAATTTAATAGTAATAATAGCCACTCATATTTTTTTACTTTAGCCAAAACATGCAATTTGACATAAAGAAAATATTTCATTTTGAATTTGATTTTTTGAAAAGCATGAATGAAACTCATATGACATACACATTTAGCATGCTAGGAAAGAAATAAAGTGATGTAAGCATGTAATTTCCTTCACTATAATTAATTCTTAAAGACAATCTTATGAAGTAGGATTATTTAAAGAGAATCAAAAGTTGTTTAAAAAGATTTTAATTTTATTTTGAGTTTGATTTGAATTAGGAAAGTGTGAGAAGGTTTGCTAGTCCTTACACATTCCCACATATGTATATTATTTTAGTTTAATTTTTAGGTGATTAGATTAATTTTATACTTTGGTTAGGTTAATGTGTAGATTGAGCTCATTAATTACCCCTTACCTATACCACTTTAACATAATTAATCAAATAATTATGAGCCAATGTGACATAAAATCATAAGAAATTTAAATCTGATGCATCATAGGAAAGAAAGGTACCTAATACAATTGGCTCACAATTAATGATTAATTAAGCTAAAGGGTTTAATTTAAGTACTTTCATAACCTTTCCCACATATATGAGTTAGTATGATTTTCTTTAGTTTACTTAAGTTATTGAACACCTAAATATCTAACCAAGAAGGATTGATTAAGTTTCTGGATTAATTTTAGTTTTGAGAATTTGATTTGATTAATTAAGTAGATCATTAATGGATTAACTCTTAATTAGATTTGGATTAAGGAAGAAAGGGGGTTTAGGGAATAGCTTAAGGAAAATATCCCAAAATTATTTCATAAACCTCCTAATCACTTAAACAAAGTTTAATTAACTTAATCAAGGAATTATACCACTATTCACATATTAATTAACCTTAATTACATTAAGAGAGTGATTAGGGGTTCATTAATTAATTTCTCTAATTAACTCATTAATAAATTTCAAGAAAATTAGGGAGGAAGTCATCCCACTAAGCATGCTTGAGAAGTTTAGAATTAATTAATGAAGTCGTTAGGGAGTAATTATTAAGTTTCCAAATAAACTCTAATTAAGGAAAATCTACTATTCAAATTCAATTAAAAATATTTTTATTGGATTCTCCTCTGAATTATCTTTAAAATGAACTTAAGTTTGTATTTTTATATTTTCTACAATTAGTGAATTTAGGAAGTTTCAGTTGATTTAAGTGATTTTATGAAGTTTGTTAATTTATTTTATTAAAATAAATCTTTTGACACTCAAAATTCAATATCTTTTAAGTCAAAGGTCATTTTGACTTAAAATTTTTTCGATAGGTGTATTTTAACATCAGTTTTAATCTCTAAAAATTTCAACTTAATCTGACATGTATTTTTGGTTTAATTAATAAAATCTAATTTTTTTATTAAAACTCAAATTAATATCAAAATACTCAGTAAAATTTGAATATTTTGGATTTGTTGGATTCCTCGATCTAATCCAATGAGTCATTACAATTTATTTAAAGCACTTTATTTTCTATGAATTTTTTTAAGTTTGGTGATTTAAAGTAATTTTTAAATAAAAAAAATTAGATTTTCTTATTTAGCATACCGCAGCGACGGCACGCAATTGTGTGATGCACGGTTTGCGGTGCACGCAGCGCTGGCGCGCAGCGGTTTGGCGCGGTCGTGGTCGTGGCGGAAAACGAGCGCATAAGATGGTGACCCGCGATGCGCTCTGGACCATTTGATCGTAGATCAGACAGTTTAGATCAGCTAGCGTGATCTAGAGGCCAGGATCGCACACTCTGAGACGTCGATCGAGCGAGCTGCACGATCAGATGATCCAGATTGCATTAAGAAATCCAAAGGGCCAGATCGTGCGATCCACCCTCTATCCGAGCCATCCGATCCCGTGAACCACAGGATCGGACGGTTGTTGCTTTGTCGCCAGTGGTGAATAGTAAAAGCAGAGAGATTTTAAATGAAAACTTGTCCAAATAACTCATTTTTGCATCGATTTGCACCAAAAAAATTATATTTTCTAATTGGGATGATTTAAAGTAAAAATGCAGGATTATCTAAGGTAAATTCCTAAAATTATGTGAAAAATCATCTAAAATGAAGGATCCTAAGGCGATTATAGTTTTGAAAGTTACCTCACCGGGATGATTTTGGAGGCGATGACCCGCATCTTGTTGAAGGGGAAGAGGCCTTGGAATGAGGTTGGATCCTTGCCTTCACATCAAAATGAAGTTTCTTCCGTGATCACCGTTTCCTTATCGAAATCCACTTAGTTTTGAAGTATTTCTCTCCAAAATGAAGTGAGGGTGATTGTTAATGGGTTTGGGAGCTCTAGGAGAGGGAGAATGAGGGAAATGGGTGAATGCTTCAGCCTCCAAAGCCTTGGAATGAAAAATGAACAAAAATGAACCTTTTGTTTAAAATTTTGGCTCCAAACTCATATCATTTGGCTTGGGGTGATTGGGAATGGAAGTGAATCATCCTAGGTGGCTCCCTATGGTTGGCTAAGGCATGGAAAGTGGCTGCCATGAAGGACAAATGGGTGTCCTAAAGGGAGGTGAGATTCCTTCATGCCAAGTGTTCCAAGGGAGAGGTGATTTCACCTCCCCATGAGTTATGGCTACCCAACCACTCCTCATGGGATCAAAGTGTCATTTGGCATTGAATTTGATTTGAGAAGATTTAAAATGAGTCAAAATAAGTTGGACCAAATTTCATGTCATTTGAAGTTCATTTGTTTTAATTAATTTGACTTGGGGTCAAATCGGGTTAAAAGGTTAGGATGACCAATTGGTCAAATTGGGTCAAACCAAGAGTTGGTCATGTTCAAATGATCATTTTATTGTATTAGTTCAAATGGTTTCAATTAATTTGGTTTAATTTCAATTTTGGCCAATTTGATCCTTTAGATCAATTTGGGCTAAGTTGACCAATTTGACCCAATTGACCAAATTGGCTTGAATCATGGCTTGGTTTTGGTTGATCATTTGGAATATGTTGCAAGCTTGGTTTCAATCAATTTTGTTTAATTTGATTTTGGTTTGACCCATTTAGGTCAAATAAGGTAAATTAGGGTTGGGTCTAGTTGGCCAATTGGTCAAATTGGGTTTAATTGAGGATTTGGTCAAGTTCAATAATCAATTTGGAGTGAACTTGAGCCACTGTTGCAATCATTTTGGTTTAGGTTGCAATTTGGCTAGTTTGGGTTCATGTGGGTTAAAGGGTTGACTTGGTCAATGGACTAGGTTGACTTAGTTTGACCCAATTCATGATAATTGATTAACCTATGATGATCGAAAACATGACATGAAGTTTGGATTAATTCACTTTGATTTGGATTGAATTAAATTTTGGTTCATATAGGTCAAATTGGCCACTTTTGGTCAAGTGAGCTAATAGCTTGATCAAGGCTTGATTCAAGTTTGGTTGAACTCACATATGTGATTAAAAATATAAATCCATTTGCAAGAAATTTGAAGTCAAATGTGTTTTGATTCATCTTATAATTTCAAGTTCAAAAGGGTGAACATGAGTTTGACTTGGGTTTGATTTTTTGAATTTAGTTATGGTTCGTGGATTGAAGTTTATGCTTATATTTGGATCCATGATTGAAGGATTGATTGAATCATGAAGAAAATTCAATGGTTTGGCTTGAGTTTGATTTGGCTAAGTTCAAGGATTTGACTTGAAAGGCTTAAGTTGAATTTTGAATTTGAGTTTGGATTTGGTTTTGATATTTGAATTTATATTTCATTTATATTTGTGAATATAAATGAGAATATAAATGGGTCATGAGAAAATTTCTTAAATTTGAATTGATTTGGATTTGAGCTATAATAGAAGAGAGCTTAGAAATATTTTTGGAATTTGAATTTGGTTATGGATAATTAGTTGGAATTGATTCATGATTGAGAAAATCCATTGAAATTTCAAGGTTTGATTTTGAATTTGATATGAGTTTGGAGTTGATTTGAATTTGACTTTGGAGTTTGGTTTGATCTTGGAGTTGATTTGATTTAAGTTGATTTTGAAATTTGACTTGAAGGAAGGAAGTGAGGATTTGGTTCAAGCTATAAGGTAGGCAAATTTTCTAACACCTAAGGCATGACCTAATCCTATGGCTAACTCTTTAAAGTCTTCGTGGTTAGGTTGAGTGTTCACCTAATCACTAAAAGTGTCTTAAGACTAAGGAAATCTTAGTGTCTAAGAGAAGTCCTATGTCTAAGATGGAGAGGTTGAGAGCTCATCCAAAAATGTGGTCAACAAGCATCCTTCTTCATCAACTTTGCAAATAGTTGACAGCGTCCTGATAGGTTTTATATAAATTGATGGATGAATGCAAGCTATCCTTGTAAAGAATAGAGCTGATGTAAACTCTTTCATGGAGACATCTCTGCAATAGGATTGATTTTAGCAGGATCAATTTAAATTCCTCTATGACGTACAATATACCCAAGGAATTTTTTGGTGGATACCCCGAATGCACATTTTAGAGGATTCATCTTGAGATCATATTTTTTGATTCTCTCTAATATAATTCTCAAGTCTTCAAAGTGATTTTCATGATTTAAGCTCTTCACCACAAAATCATTAACATATTATTCCACCTTCTGGTGAATCAACTCATCAAAAATATGCATCATGGCTCTTTGGTATGTAGCTGCAACATTTTTCAATCTGAAGGGAATGACTATGTAGAAGTATATACCAATTAGAATCTTAAATGATGGGTGCTTCTCATCTTTGGGAGCCATCTTGATTTGATTGTATCTCGATGATCTGTTCATGAATGAGAACATATCGTAGTTTGAAGTATTGTCCACTAGTAGTTCTGATATTAGAAGCAGAAAGTCATCTTTTGGACACTTATTTAGGTCCCGAAAGTCAATCCAGACATTTGACTGTTCATCTTCCTAACTGGGACAATGTTGTATATCCAATCTGCATACTTCTCCTCTCAGATGAAGCTTGCTTTGATCAGCTTTTTAGTTTCTACAATTACCTATTTTTCAATCTCCAATCTCATTCACCTAGGATCTTGCTTAACAAAGGTCATATCTAGTTTAATAGCAAGTTTATGAACTGCTACATTTCAGAATATGTCCAGGCAAAGCAATCCCTGAATTCACAAAGTAGCATTTTTAGCTCTTCAACTTTCTCATCAGGTAGAAGGACACTGATGAAAGTTGGACGGGGATCATCCTCAGCTCCTAGGTTGATTTCTTTAAGTTCATCCATAGTAGTTATTTTTCCACCATCTTTGAGTACTTCAGGTGCAGGCTTGACTTCTACTTCTTTATCATTTGTAAGAAGAAGAATTTCATGGAGGTCATCTTCTTCATCACTATTAGTTTCGATCTCAACTTCTATTATATTATAACAAACTTTATTTTGATGAGATTTGTGGATGAACCCAAGACCTTTAGTGATAAACTTATCACTTCGTGATGCTTAAGGACTTCTTTGGCTTCACATATTATTGAAGATTTGAGTTCTATTTTTAGTAGTTCCAATATGAATTCTAAGCTTATGCATCATTCTTCACAATTTCTGTGGATAGTATATTGGTATTCTTCTTGGTGCTATCTCCTCAGAATTTTTGTGTTGAGTAGGCCGATCAGAATTACGAGGCTGAGACTCTTAAGATTTGTAAAATAAAATCCCTATTCCACCACTCTCACTCAATGATAGTACATAGAATGTTATCAATTCTTCAATGTTATGAACCTCCAGTGGAGTGATTTCTTTGAAGTACTGTTAAGGGATGGGTATAATTTTGAAGGAGTCTCCTAACACTGCCAAATGAGCTATCCTTCTTGATGACCATCTAACTCTATTTCTATAAGTAGATTCAAAATCATAGTCTAAATCAGAATCACTTATTTCATACTTTATCTTTCTTAAAAGTTTATAAGTTCCCTTAGGTTTGACAAGAATATTTTCTTCTTTTTGTGTGTCACTTCCCAAATGAGGAACTAATCTTCTTGATTTAGGTGTAAAGTCAAGTGCTTTAGGAAAAATTGGCATGACCTTCTTTCTTCCTCTTTGCTTTTGCTTTTTCACATTGTGCAGATGCTTTTTAGTTCTTGAAGTAGATGCTACCTCTTCAAAAGGCTCTGTTGGCTTAGGCTCTTTAGGGATGAAATATTTTGCATCTTCATAGATCTTTGCTTTGTGGATGGAGAATGGTTGTAAGTTTTTAGAAATTCTAAACTCTTCCCCCTATTTTTGGTACTTCATATACTGATGCATAGTTGATGGGATAATGTCATACTCATGCAGCCACGATCAACCTAAGAGAGCTCTAAATGATGTATCGGCATTGATTATATGAAACTTTGCTTCTATATATAAATCCCGAAACTTGAGCGGGAGAATAAAAGAACCCAGAGTTTCTACCCTTTCTCATCGAAACCATGAACCATCAACTTATCTCTCTCAAGATGTTGGATATCAAGTGATAATTCTCTTAATATTTTTAAGCTCATAAGATTGATAGAAGAACCTAGATCAATCAGCATTCAGCTGATTAAGATGCCATCACTCGCAATATAGAGGATGGTTGTGATCTATTGTTCCCAACATAAGATCTTTTTCAAAAAATATGAGAGATCTTGAGTTTACAATGATTGTCATGCATCTTTCGACAAAGTAAGCTTCATAACTTTTCATCTTTGAGAGCATGTATCAAAGTTTCTTTGAGGTCTTTTGACATTAAGAGAGGCTCATACACCCGCCAGCATGAATCTTTCTATGTGATAGAATATTATAATCTATCTTTTCTCTTGATTTAGGCTTTAGTTTAGGATTTTTTAGAATGATATCTTCATTGACTTCAATTGGTTTCCTTTATCTTTATTTGCATTTACTTTCTTTGATTGAAGGTGGTAAGACTTTACTTCTCAACCGAACTTGAATCACCTTATCTTGCTTAGATTCCTCAAAAGATAGTTTCTTCAAATTCACTTCTTATTCAAGGATTGACCAAAAGGCTAGACTTTTTTCAACTTCACATTTCATATGCGATGATATCGATGAGTCTCTCTTTTCTCTGGAACATAATTATTCAACTATTATCTTCTTGTTGAGTCATTAAACAAAATTCGATGTTAACTCTACTCTTTTTTTTTCTTCGAGAATAATTTTGATGGGTTGCTCGATTATCGACACCCCTTGTCATTTTGGAGTAATTGATGCTGAAGAACATCTGATATCACATAAATGATTCGACATGTCTCTATTGGACAAGATTCATGATTATCTTCTTCATCTGATTCAACAATATGAAGTTTAGGCATAAAGTCTGCAAGCCTAAATGGTTTTCTTGTCAACTGGTGATACTCCTCTAAATTGTTAATAATCTTTTGAGTTGTAGTTCTCTTCTTGATCTTCTTTTCTTAACGCTTATTTGATTTATGAGGTCATGTTTAGTAGACGCCTCATCTCGTGATGAAGTAGCCTCATCAAAATCTTGAGAATCCCAAATACTTAGTTTAAGCATTTCTTTTAAGTCTAATATAGGTTCAAGTATTGATTTCCACTTAACACTAGGGACACCTTTTAGTTTCTTCAACATTTTCATGGTCTTCTTAGAGACTACAAGTTCCCATTCTTCAATCTGAATCAATTTTTCTTTCTTTTTGTCTTTAATGGATGATATAGAAGAAGATGTAATCATCTGTAGACTCCCTTTTTGGATTAACTAGAACACTATCGGATAATGTAAATTTACCTCATCGATACTTCCTTTTTAGCCAATCTTTGAAGATATAATTTCAATAAGATGACTGATCATCCAATGATAGGGACAATAATTTGGATTGCTGACTTGATCAGCTTCTTCAGGTCTTTTAATTTTTGGTAATTATAGACCAACTTTGACTGCTTGCCGAAATAATTTAGCCACACTATCCCTTCTAAAGGAATATTCTTTGTTCATCTTTTCCTTAAGATATGGCCGCATTCGCTCATCATTCTTGTTGCTTATTTTGGATACTCCCCACCACTTGGAAAAGCACAAGATTTATCATTGCCTCCTATTACTTATTTTGGCTGTGGATTAGAATAGATAGGCTTCTTTCCCTTATCATCATTGTACATTAGCTATTTTTTTATCCACATTATATATCAACCACTTTTCACCATTTGAGCTAGAAGTGACATGAGTTTTGTTTCTTCTTGAGTCTGAATGTTTGTTTCTCTTTGCCTTATCTGTATAGATTTTAGACTTAGGGAGATTTAGCTTTTCAAATTTGGCCACCCTATCAAGCAAGTCTCAGAATGTTGTAATTGATGCCATATATAAAAAATGGTGCCATTTATCATCCATATTACCCATTAATAATTTGATCGCATGTTCTTCTTCTAATTATTGCTCATATTTCATACTTAGGTTATGCAATGACTTATGAATCATTGACTCTTCTTTTCTTCTTGTCAGCAAGGCAAGGTCAGTGATTGTTATTTTCTCGGTTGCACTAACGAACCTCTTCAAAAATATTATCTCTAACTCAACAAAGGTTTTAACCAAATTATTAGGTAATTCTGCATACCACTCGAAAGCAATTGAGTCGTGAACACGTAAAAGCACTCCATCATTCCCTGTGTTACCACAAGTAGCCTTAAATTGGGCTAGATGTTGCTTTGGGTTACTAATCCCACTGAAAGTATTAAATTTTGGCACTGAGTAACTTTTGGGTACAACACTTGATCATATTTAGCTGGGTAAGGGCGACCCTTACTCACCAATTTTTCAACCTATTCTGAAGCTATAACTGCCTTTATCTTTAAATTAATTATTATTTCTAGTTGAGCAGTTGTTACTGTTCCAAGTGTGTTAGCCATATTTTGAATTATCGGCTGAAGAGGTAGTTGGTTAACTTCATTCCTCACTTCATGTGTAACATGTACTATAGGAGCTTGAGGTACTAGAGCGATTGGTGGTATATAATTTATATTATTAGCTGTCTATTGATTAGCAGATAAAATAGTTGTTATAGTTGATGTGATATTCTTCTGCAACATATCCATCATAATATTCATTTATACCATCATGTCATTCATCTTGGTACCAAGATGTGCAATTTTCTTATCTTTGACTTCCATTTGACACTGCATTTGTCTTTACTCTCTAGTGCCATGACATCAACAAGTATAGGCTCTTCTTCTTCTATTTATTATTATTGTTACGCTCCTTGCTCATTTTAGGAAGAAGTTGACTGTCATTCTCCTTGTGTATTTGCGGGGCTTATTGCTTGGTGACGACGGCGATCGATTATAAAAGCGTGTACTAGGCTGATCATTTTCTAGTTCAACCATATAAATAGCTTCAACACCCATGATCTATTTCTCATTTGGATCTTCTTCTTCTTCCTCTTTAGTAGAGATTGAAGATCCATCTTCTACTTGCTTCTGTGAAGACTCTTCTTTGTTAATGTCGAATTAGGTTCCCTGGATCCATGTTGCTGCTGATAGTGCTGAGTAGAAAGTTCATCTATATCCCTGATCATATAGAAGACTTCCACTTCCATAGTGTCCTCTTCATCGCCTTCTTTTTGCACATGAATTTCTTATCGACATTTTCAGTGGATCTCTGGTTCAGTGTATGAAACAAACACTTCTTCCATTCTTGAGACAGATTTCTGAATATGTGTATCAGATGTCACACCTCTTCCATTCTTCAAGAGTTCATCACAAGACCTTGGCCTCCATACCTGCTTATCCTTTTGGGACCTTTTCGGAGATTCTTGGACATTTCAGTGTCATGCTCTGATGCTCACCGTGTGAAGCATACTTGGCTTGATGACTAGTTACTAGAAGAGATGGCAACCTCCTTGGCATGGTTTCAGTATTTTCAATTGTCACAGGCCTTTGAAATTTTCTTTTCATCAAGCCTTTTTCCTTAGCTACTTTAAGAACTTTATGTATTCTAGAGAATAATATTTTAGGCTGTCTCCTCTGTGGTGGTAGAGCTGACGTTGTTGAGTCTAGAAAGACCACTTCACCTCACCAGTAGAGCTATTCCTTTTTACCCATTTTAGATTATCAAAGTTGTTATGGGTAGGAATACTCGCTTCTGGTAGTAGTATTGATTATTCACTAGATCATTTGAATGGGATCGACTGAGCCCTCAGCTCAGCATTTTCTCTTCTTCTCTACCTTCTGGTTAATTTGCTTCTTGATGAGGAAGCTTCATGATCATGCTTTCTAGGTATGAAAGGTTCAATCAGTGAAACAATTGTACCATGAGGCATTAAAGACACAGTTTGTCCACTGATGGTTCTTTTCATCACGGGGCTTCAGATTGACCTAATCTTTTAAAAACTGAAGTTCTCTTTCAGGAGAACTCCTTAATAGTGGTTGGCTCGGTTGGTTGGCGAGCATGATGAATACAAACTTCGACACGAGGCCTTCTAGTATGACCTCCAGTGTCAATGGGTGGGTACTTCAGGAGTTGCAGCTATGGCTACCAAATTAAATGGTAGCTCCAACATCTCCTATGTTGATGATGGCATTGGTTAAGCAGATTTTTTGTACTATGCCTAGCTAGGCGGTGAAAGAGTGCTCGTGATCCATTCAAAAGTAAAGATGGGGATTAGTAATTAGTAGTTATTATTTCACCCCATACTGTCAAAATGCAGCGGTACTATAGAATAAAATAATAGTGTAATAAAGATATACTCTATAGGGTAATTCATTCGACAAAGAGCCTCATACATTAGTAATTTGAATTTTTTACACATTCAAATCACCATTTTTTATTTTAAAATTTCAAATATTTTATTGCTACTGTAGCACATATATGACTAGCCAAAGATGGAAAGAGAATTCATCCCCAGCGAATTGAAATCTATGGGTTCCAAAAATTTACTACTGACCTCTCGATAATGAGGATTGAAGAGAGTGTGATTTAATTTATGTCAGGCAAATAGTAGATAAGACACTACCTAGAGATTTCACCCTCATTTTACTTTAGATGCGGTTGGGTTTCTTATAGCAAGTACCTAATTACCCCTCTCAATAAGTGAGAGAACTTTCGATTAAGGCTAGTCATTATAAAATTCATCATTTTAACTTAAAGAATGGTTGGAGAATGATGACGTGCGATCTAGATCCCATGATTCCATCATCCATGGCGTAGTCTACTTAGTTAGAGGAGGTAGTGAACGATAGAAGGATCCTTATCAAAACACATGAGTTACATTGTCCAAGAAATCCTTGTACACGGGGTGATATTTTTCTAAGGAGACAAGCTTAAGTTTATCATAGGCTGAGAGGATTTTGCCCTCAAGTGTACCCTATGATTGACTCAAAGGGTTGAGCCATTGGGGAGCATATGTGTTACGATATAATGGAACCTTTCTAGTTAAACCACCCGATCAGAGGACTCTGGTCATAACTGCATCATCTGTGAAGCCTACAGGCCAAGCCACACAGGCAGAGGACACGGGCCATGCCCTTACTGGCATGAGATTGATTGAGAGTGAATATAGTAGACTACTTAATTTAACATTGGCTCCTTTATGAGCTAGAGTTTTATTAATTTGTCACCTTGAACAAATAGTTACGGAAGGTGGATAGATTGAGTTTTTCTTTAAGTTTTAAATGATTAAATTTCATTTAAGCAGTTTTTTAGATTAATAATTACTTTGAGTTAATTTGATTTGAAATTAGAATCACATTTTGATCCCTCCGGTTGAAATCACCATTCAACACAGCCATCATCGGGGTAGTTAATTATTTGAATCGAATATATTTGAGAACTTTAGATCCTGCCAACCCTATTTAGCTCATAATAGAGGATCAGATCTACTATCACATGTCAGAATTAACTTCTCATATATTTTACTAAGTTGAAATTCTTATAATAGATTTTTAGGTTTTGTTAACCCGGACCCAATCCTAAGACTAAACTGAAAAATAATATGCACAACATCCTCAAACACTTGAATCTAAATATTCAACATAATTTCGGGGCTCATATGAATTTATTTAAGAATGCCTTAATTAATGCCTTCTATTTTCTTTTACGAGGCGTTATGAATTCGATGGTGTAGAAGGTGTTGTAAATTGGTCTAATATCTTATTAGATTTTTTGGATTAATACTGAATTACTTTCTTTTATCCAAAGTTGATTAGTCTTTGAATATTCAATAGACTCTCATTTATGAAAATTCTCAAATTCATCACTGACTATACTCAATTTCTCCTTGATCTAAT
The DNA here is from genome assembly GCA_021442155.1 of Cymbidium sinense. NCBI lineage: Eukaryota > Viridiplantae > Streptophyta > Magnoliopsida > Asparagales > Orchidaceae > Cymbidium > Cymbidium sinense. The sequence continues at coordinate 125,895,410 of CM038220.1, read as the reverse complement.
TTGAGTATTTAATAAGGCGATGAATATACTTCAAACATTTTCCTAGGATTCATCGCTTATGCTTATTAGCAATCATTTGATCTCATGGAAAATCTCGATGAATTCTTTAATTTTCTTTAATTTATTTGAGTATATTTGAAGAGTATATCTTAATTCCATGAGGCTCTCTTATGCTTTGATTTGATGTTCAATCAAGATTCCTACTTCTTTTCGATATCAAGCTAATTTTCAATTGTTCAATTATTTTTATGATTACTTGTTTGTCAATTTAACACTTTGAGTATTCAATAAGAGACTCTATTCACATAAACAAGCATCAACTCCAATGTCCCTAATTCCACATTAGGTTTCATATTTAGTGAATGACTGGACATCAAGTTTTTTTTATAATTCTTTTATGACCTTAACATTTAACTCCCCCCCCCATCTTAGTTAAAACTTGTTTAGTTCTCCCTCCCTTTTCTATTTGAGAAATTTGCGATAACATAAACTCACTTATTAAGGCATAACTTAATATTTTTTTTTATAAGAATGGGTCCTTCATGACTCCCTCTAATCTCTATAAATAAAGCCAAGAGGTGGTCTTTTATTTCATTCCACTTGTTTGAGAAGTTGTGTTGCCTTAGAGTTTGAGAGGGGAGAAAATCTAATTCTATTTCGAGTAAGTGTTTTATTTATTTCAAACTTTCTTTAAGTATTCCCCATATATTTCTTTTTTTTATTTAAGGCTTATCATTATATTTATTATGCATTTCTTGTTTAATTTTAAGCTTAGATGATTTCCATTTTAATTTGCTTAAGTCCAAAATTTTAGTCAAAATTTTGGCAGCATTTCGGCTAGGGTAGCGATATCTAACAATTTTGGAGGCCTTCCCGTCACGTCGTGACAGTATGATGGTTGGTGTTTTACCTCGATTTTCATCTTGTCATGCCCTAATGACCATGATGAGGCCTTCAAACCAAGAAACACATACATAATATTTCCTCTTTTACACATTCCAACTCAAATCTATTGCACATTCACCAAAGCTAAGGGAGATGGGGAGGGATATGCTGAAAACTAAGAGAAGAAATTGCCTGATAATGGTGTTGCTCTCCAGATGTGATAAAGGGAATTGGAATGGTAATTCAGCGACTATGCACTTGATTATAGTAGGAAGTGAGGAGGTATACTAAGAGGTACCTGCTTGAAGATGGAGTTACCTCTTAGCTACCCTCTCTTGTAGAAGGAAAGGAGGTTAGCTATGGGTGGATTCAATAAAGGGCAATAAGGGAAGCAGGGAGTTTGACAAAGTGAAATTGAGGGAAAATGGAGAAGGATTTTTGGATTGGGAAAAAATGGAAGAAGAATGGGATTTTGGTTTGTGAGGATGAGAGAAATGGAGAAGGATTTTAGATTGGGAAGAAGAGAAAAGGATTTTCAGTTGTGAGGATTAAATGGAGAAAGGAGGAGGAAGAAAGAGAAGGAGAGGGAAGAGGAAGAAAGAAAAGAAACTCTTTTCCGGTTCAAGGAGATGGATGGAAGGGATTCAATTTGCTTCAATCAGCGAGGAGAAAAATGAGCAAGAGTCCTTGATTAGGTGATCCATTTTGAAGGAGAAGATGGAAGCGGTTGAAGAGATCGTCTGGTTAGCCATTCGAATGGGAAGCGGGAGGTAGAAGTTCATGCGTTGATTGAGCTTTCATGCTTGATGGAGATGAAGAGGGATTCACTCTTGTGGTTTTATGTGAGAGAGGTCATTCAAAGATTAGGCCCAGTTTAGGTTATTAATATGATAATATTTTTTATTATTTAATCAACTTTAATACTTTACGTTGACTTTAATATGGGGTTGATATATATATGTTGATTTAAGGTTATTTTGATGTTCTGAATGCAACGTCGCGGTCCATTTTGCGATCAAAAATTGTTTGGTTTAAATCGGCGTCAAATTGGATCAATTTCAGCTCAAAAAGCTCGTTATCATTTCTGATCGCTCAATTTTCACACAGATTTGTCCGAATTGAGTGTGAACAGTCTTACTTGATAGATTTAGATGTTTTGAAATTAACGTTCAATTTCATGAATGGAGGTCATTTTGACATCGTCATAGCTTCCACTCATATGCATAGACACATTGATAGCTTGATCTTTTCGGTTGATCTTTAGATTATGCAATTTTTATATTTTGACTAATTTTGATATTCTAAACATAATGGCAAAGTCCGTTCATTAATCAGAGGTCATTAAGGCTGATTTTGATGATATTTGATGATATTTGGTCTATTAAATTCACATTATAAGCTCAATTTGTCTTATGTAGCATATGTGAAGGTCAATATTCTCCTTCCAAGGTGTGGGAAGAATTTGGAGACAATCCAAGCTCGGGTGAGCTCATCGAGCGAGGAAGATGACATCCATTTTTCATCACTCGTAAATGGGATAGATCATGAGCCGTCCGTCTTGTGTGATTGGAATGAATGGCTCTGATCAAATCCCGCAGTAGAGCCTTTGATTCCTTTTCTAAACCATGGATCGAATCATGATCGTTTGATCTTGGTTCAGGCGGTCCATAGAGAAAGCGCATTTGCCACCAGTTGAGTTAGCGCACGGATGTGACTACTTCAATAACCAATCCTGTCATGCTATGTGAAAAGCGTGTAGCGTCGGCCTATTACAGATTACGCTTTAAGTAGAATTAATTAATTTTTAATCTTGAAACTTCATAAAATCATAACTAATTATCTAAAAATCCAAAAAATACAAAGTTAGGCTCATTTTGAAGATATTTCAAAGTAGAATCTAGGAAAATTATTATTAATTAATTTTGAATAGTAATTTTGGCTTAATTAAGGTTTTATCAAAATATATAATTAGTACACCTTAATTAAGCACTCAATCAATTCAATTTTTTTTGTGGATGTTTAGGGGATGACCTCTACCTCCCCTATTTTTCTAGGATTTTATTGATTGCTTAACTAGGAAAATCACTTGATTAAGCCCTAATCACTCTCTTAATCTAATTAATCATTATTTATGAGTGATTAGTAACTTGATTAATCATTTAAACCTAATTACCTCTCTTGAACAGTAAGATAATTTAGGGGATGTGGTTGGGGATACTTTCCTAATTCATTTTCTAAGTTTTTTTTAAAAATTAAATTAATTGATGGCTAATGGAATGATTAATTGATTAATTAAGTGATTATCTTCAAGATAAAGAAATCAAAATTTATATAAATGTTTAAATGATTTAGGGATTAGGATTGGGGCCTTACCCTTGATCATTTCCCCTAAGTTAATTTCATCATTCAAATCGAAACATAACCAAAGTGTTTAATCAATTAATTAAAGGCTTAATGAAATTAAAAAATTAAAAATCAATCCATCCACACCTATGGAACCCTTAATTGATCTTGGGTAGCTCCTTGGGTGTTCAATAACCCAAGGTGAGAGATAATGAAATATGGTTGGCTCACATGTGTGAAAAAAATCATAAAAGTAATTAAGTGAGATCCCTTAAGTTTAATTAACTATTAATCATAAGCTAATTGCATTAGGCCCCTTTCATTTCTTTGGAGCATTGCAAGTTTACTTTTCATATGGTTGCATATCATATTAGCTTATTATTAATTATTTGATTAACTTAAGGTGATGTAGGTATGGGTTAATTAATTCACTTAATTCATATGTTAACCTAATTAAAACATAAAATTAACTTAAATATTCTTCATTAAACCAAATTAATCCACACATGGGAAATTAGGTTAGGATTAACAAATCTCTTTCATATTTCCTAAATCGAATCAAACTCAAAGTTAAAATACCTTTAAAGAATTTTGGTTTATTTTAAATAGCCTTAATTAATGTGATTATCCTTAGGAATTAATTGGGATGAATGAAATTGTGTGCTTACATTCCTTTATTTCTTTCTAATCATGCTAAGTATTGCTTGCCATATGAAATCATGCATTCATTTCTTTTAAAATTAATTAAATGAAATGGTTTCTTTTATGTAAAATTGTGTGTTGACTTAAATCAAATAGGTGTGGCTATCATCACTATTTAATTAAAAAATACTATTTTTCAAAAGCCTATAAATTAATTATTATAAATGAAGTAATATTAATTACAAGTATCTATAAGCTTGCATGTGATAATAATATAATATATGCAATATGAAGTTCTCTTTATTTATCCTACATGGATTCACATGGGATTTACAAGTGTATAGTTCATTTGAAAAGAATACAGCATTTGCCTAAATCTACTCCTATGCATCACCATGTTAAGACTTAGGAATAATTTCATATCACATATGTAAATCATACAACCAAACCAAATATGACTTCTTGCATGATTCCTTATCCTTGTGGTTCTTTTTGTATATTCAAATGTATTTGAGAAAAGTGGTATATTAGTCTAGACATCCCGGGATTGTGAGGCTTTAAGTAGCCCTAAGTAGGTCTTGTACCTTACGCTCACGTGTAGAAAATAATGGCACCATACTCACTTAAAACTCTTATACATATGTATGTATAATGTGAGCAATGAATAAGAATCATAAATAAAATAAATCAAACATAACTTTTGCATGGGTTTTTTATCCTTTTAGTTGTTCATACATCTACATGTATCTAAAAAAAGTGGTATATTAGTTTGGACATCTAGAGGCTTTTAAATAACCTTAAATAGATCTTGTACCTTACACCCCTGGTGTAGAAAATAATGATGTTGTACTCACTTAAAATTTTTATACATGTGAATGTGTACCTAACTAATGGATGAAAAATTCCTCTTTTCTACGTAATAAAGACATGCATTCATAATTTAATCAAAAATAAAATATTTAAAATTTAAATACGCTTCTTTGCATTCATCATTCAAGTATGCTAAAAATATAAATTGCATGTATATGTATGCTTAAGATTTATTCATATTCATGATATACATGATGGAAAGAAATGAATGAATGTGTGTTATGTGATTGTAATCCATTTCAATTAATCTTAAGATGTCTTTCTTATTGAATAGGGTTATTTAGAATGAGTCTAAATTTAGGGTTAATTAAAATGCATAATAAATCATTCACTAAAGGAAATTCATTAATTAACTTAGAAATGACTTAAGGTAGGGATAAAAGAGATTCCCTCTCTTTCTTCTCTTTATAATACTTAGTTACTAAGTATATGCTATATGAAATAAAAGAAAATACTAAGTAAAATCTTCAAATCAATTAAACCACTTAAAGAGAAATCAACCCTTTATAAATTAAATCTCTCACACTTAGCAAATCATAACTCTAAAGCCTAGTTAGGACATACCACACAAGCCTTAACACATACACATTAGATTAAGTCACCATTCTAGCTTTATGTTAGGATGGTGCATGGTTTTGTGTATGTTTGGTTTTGTGATATATTGTTTTAGACTGGATGTTAAGGTGTATGATGATGTTAAGCCAATATTAGCCTAATCATATTTTAAGGGTTGTGTTTAAGGGGCCTCTGTAATAAAAATATAAATGCTCTTATTGTTGTGTAGGTTGCTTATACCCCTAAGTATAGCCCAAGTTAGGACAGGTGGGCTTGGTTACCCATGTGTGGGGTGCTAAGTCCAAATTATTTATATAACTGCTTGGGTTGTATGGTGTGTTTAGCTAACATTTATTTTGCAAGTGTAGCTATATTTACTTTCCTTCTCTTAATGTAATTTTGCTTTAGGATTAGGATAAGTGTTATGAGGATTAGGATGAGCAATGGTTATAAGACCATGTCTTATATACCATGTCAAAAGAAAGAAAGAAATGGAGCAAATCAAGATGAAGAAATGAAAGATGAAAAGTGAAGAATAGGGATGAATAATGAAGACACCTATAACACTTATCATTTTATAATTGTAATTATTCTTTCAATATATCGATATGTATATAAGGGTAGAGCTTCTACCCCATTTCTTTGCTATCTGATCACATCGACCTCTTATTCTTTTGCGATAGCTTTATAAAATTATTTGATATTTTTTTTAGCTTGTGCATTAGAAATAACATACCTTTTCATAGTTTCTTTATGATTGGTGATTGATGTGTGGCCTGGATCCATTTAGGCTCTTAAGATAAAAATAAATTTTGTACCCCATTAATAACTTATAACTAATTATTTGAAATAGCTCATAACCTGACATAAAAGCCTAGGTATTAAACCAAGATAATAAAATATTTAGTAAACCCTTAGCTTGATGATTGCATGTATAATATCATGCATGTCATATTCTTCCACTCTTATTAAGAGAAGGCTTTCATCTGTGCTAGAGAATAAAGGCTTAACCTATAAAAGCCTTTGATGGAAAGACACCTTTTTCTCTTTTGATTTGGTCCATAATCAATTTCTCATGCATTTAGGCATACAAAATCCTATATATGTCAAAATAAAGAGTCCAAAAATCAAATAAAACTTGATAAAATTTATATTAGATTAAGTCATTACTCATGCCCTTCATAATCTAGTCTCTTAGAGAGTGGGTTTAAGGACTTAGTTCCTCTAAATAAAGAAACTTAACCATCTAGCAAAGTATATGATTTGCCTACATGGATTTAAAGCATAGGAGTTAGCTGACTACAACCTCGATAATAAGTGTAGTAGTTTGGCTCACTCTCTCTTGTGGAGGTAAACCATATACCCACATTTGGCTTAGATTTAGGTCGTGCTTTGGCCTTTGCCAAAGCTCCCTAGATTAAGGATCTGATGTTGTTGTTTTCCTTTACGAGCTACAAGCATAAATCCTCACCTCTTAGACATTTCCACAATCTTGTATGGTGGAATTATAAGTCTTATATTTCTAATAAAATTTTAACTCGAATAAATAAATCTCCTCAATTTCAAATACATAAAGCCCAACCATAGGATATATTTGAGTGCTCACTAGGATTCCTAGTATCATGAGCACTCCCTACTCATCTCCTTTGGTTTTGATAACAACTCTCTCTTTTTGATCTACCCCATTTGATTTTCAAAAATACAACCAATTTATTGATAGTCATATCTTTGAATTCTTTGGAGACAATAATCCTACTTTAATCGAGTGTTCTTAAGAAACTCACCTTCCTTAGGATGTAATTAACTATGGAGGCTAGGGGTGTGCGTTTGGTTGATTTGGATGGATTGGATGATAAATTTTTAAGACCAATTAGTTTTGGATTCCTAAAAATACTGAACCAAATCAACCAGATGAAATGTAAAACAAATAAACCAAATAATAATTTGGTTGGTTATTTTGGTTTGGATTTGGATAAATCAAGTTTGCATTTAAAAATTATTTGCATAATATTTTATTATATAATGAACAAGCAATAGTAGTTTATATTTATAATTCTTACTATAAACTTATAATATATAAATTAATAATACCCTATATCATATAATTACTTTGGTTTATTTGGTCCCAACCAAAATATTATTTAACAAACCGATCCAAAAACCAAAAACCAAAGTTTTCATTAACTAAAACCAAAATCCAAATTATTAGTTCAAAATTGAACCAAATCACTCAAAAACTTTGGTTCAGTTTGGTTTTTTGGTTAAAACCAAATAATGCACACCTAATGGAGGCTTGCCTCTATAGAACATAATGAACCCATTTAAATAAATCTCCTTTAGTTTTTTCATGTAAAGTAGGGAAAAATCTACAATACATTGAAGATCCATCATGCCTTAGGGTCCTTATTAGGTGATTATGTCTATTATAGGGTAGTGATTTATATCTCTCGAGATAGTACACTATTTTTTAATGTCATTCTCGATCACCTCAAAAGTTCATCCTCAGTTGCGTGGTGTCCCCTCACATACACAGACAACACAAACCAAAAATAAATACCACTGATTTTTTTGGCGACTCACTGGGATGGTTCTCTCTCCATCTCTAGTAAGCGATTGTTGTCTCCAAGCATCGATAGTGGACTTGCATTTTATGTGAGTCTGAGATTATCTTTCCTTCCATTGGTACTTAGCTTATTTCATTCTTAAGCAAAGTTATCCAACATACTTTAGGTTTTAGGACCTCACTCCGTGAAGGTCTTCAAACCCCTATTGGGTTCCCCAATAGGTGAGAACATAATTTATCAATGAACGGGGAGATAATAAAATTTAGAACCTCCTCACCACTATCTTGTGAGGCAAGGTTCATCATAAAATTTAAAGAAAATAATTTCTTTCATAAAATGACACTTTTCAAAAGCACCTTTCACGAAATTCACAAAAATCAAAACCCCTCCATTTAACAATCCATATGATTGCTACATGGAGGTTCTTTTCAAACACACATTCTTGAAAAAATAACCATGCCCATTCAACATACTCAAAATTATTGAATGAGGAATCCATTTTTCAAATAAAATTGGAGCTCCACTTGCATATTTCACATATATTGAAGTTGAAGCTTCTCTCTTCTAAATCATGCCATATTTGATTCCCACTTGGCATTTCCAAACTTGTTAAGTGAGAATCTCTATTTGAATCAAACATAAATTTGACCTTCACTTAACGATTTTAATTTGTTAAGTGAGGGTCTTATTTTCAACATACATTTGAATTTCACTTAACAATTTCAAATTGTTAAGTGGGGGTCTCATTTTCAAAACATAAATTTGACTTTCACTTAGCAATTTCAAATTGTTAAGTGGGGATCTCTTCTTCAAAACATAAATTTGGCTTTCAGTTAACGATTTCAATTTTCTAAGTGAGAGTCTTATTTTCAAAACATAAATTTGACTTTTGCTTAATGATTTCAATTTGTTAAGGGGGTCTCATTTCGTAAACATAAATTTGACCTTCACTTAACATTTTTTAATTGTTAGGTGGGGTCTCATTTTCAAAACATAAATTTGACTTTCACTTAACAATTTAAATTTATTAAGTGAGGGTCTTATTTTCAAAACATAAATTTGACTTTCATAACGATTTCAATTTGTTAAGTGGGGTCTCATTTCCAAAACATAAAATTTGACTTTAAACATCTTCAATTTGTTAAGTGATGGTCTCATTTTCAAAACACACATTTAGGCTTTCACTTAGCATATCCAATTTGTTAAGTGAGAGTCTCACTTTTAAATCATATAATTGGTTCTACTTAAACACATCAAATTTCTTAAGTAAGAATCACATAATCATGCCATATTGGATTCCCACTTAACATGTTGACCTCATTTTTAGAATGAGCTCTCAACCCTCCATCTTAGTCTTAGGATTTCTCTTAGATTTTAAGAGTTCCTTAGTCTTAAGACACATCTAGTGATTAGGTGGACACTCCTAGCCCTAGAAGATTTAGAAGAGTTAGCCATAGAAATAGTAATGTCTTGGGGTGTTAGGAAAATTTCCTACCCTTTAGCTTAAACCATTCCTCACTTCTCTTCTTTCAAGTCAAACTCCAAATCAATTCTATTTGATTTTCTCCAAACTCAATTCAATCCCATGATTCAATTCCATGATTGAAGTATATGATTGAAACCCATGAAAATCCATCAAAAATTCTAAGTCCAAATTTTGACTAACTCTTTAAGCTTCCCTTAAGGACTTAACCAAAATCATGATTCAAACCTATTCAAATCTTTAAGATTTTTCATGATCCATTTATATTCTCATTTATATTCACATTTATAAATGAAATATAAATTCAAACCCATCAAATCAAATTCAAACTTCCAAATCAATTCATGAAAATTTTCAAGTCCCTTTAATTTTCCATTAAAGGACTTAGCCAAAATCAACTATAAACCTTGATCAAATCACTTCAAACTCATTAGATTTTCAAAACTTATTTATATTCTCATTTATAGTCTCATATATAAATGAAATATAAATATAAATCAATCAATTAAAGGCAAAATTAAATTCTAAATTTAAAATCCTTGAAATTCCCATAAATCCTTTAATTTTCATTAATGGATTTATCCTAAACTTTGATCAAACCATTTCAAACTCATGAGATTTTCTCAAAACTTATTTGTATTCTCATTTATAATCTCATATATAAATGAAATATAATTATAAATCAATCAAATCCAATTCAAAAATTAAATTTCAATTTAAAATTTCCCTTAAATCCTTTAAATTCCATTTAATGGATTTAATCTAAATCATGATTAAACCACTTCAAATCATTGAAATTTTCTCATGACCCATTTAAATTTTCATTTATATTCACATATATAAATGAAATATAAATTCAAACAATCAAAACCAATTCCAAAAATCGAACTCAAATCCACTCAAAATCAAATCTAAGCCTTTCAAGTCAAAATCTTGAACTTAGCCAAATCACATTTAAATCAAGCCAAATCCTTGATTTTATCTCATGATTCAATCAAACCTACAATCATGAGATCATATATAATCAAACTTCAATCAAACAATCAAAACCCAAATAAAAAATCAAACCCAAGACCCTTTCATATCCTTCCTTTGAATATTAAATTTTCAAATGGATCAAATCCATTTGACTTCAAACCACTAGTACATGGATTTATATTTCAATCATGAATCCATATACAAGATCAATCAACTTCAAATCAAGTTTTGACCAAGCCATTTGACCCACTTAGGCTCACTTGACCCAAAGTGACTTAAAGTACCCTTATGAGCCAACTTTTGATCCTAACCAAATTGATTGAACCAAACTCATATATCCTCTCATCATGATCAACAATCATCATGGGATGATCAATCAATCAAATTGGGTCAAACCAAAACTAAGGGTTGACCAAGTCAACACTTAACTTAAAATGAAATCTAACATAGCCAAATTCCACCATTAAACAATTTGATTGAAACCATTGATCTAAGTTCACTCATGACTTATGTTTAAACTTAACCAAGACAAAATTTGAGCCTAACCTAACCCAATTGGTCCACTTGACCCAAGTTGACCCATTTTGACCTAAAGGGTCAAAATGTGTCAAAACTTGATCTAAGCCAAATTGAGTGAAACCAATGGGTCAAGTCCATTCCAAATCACTTGTGGAACTTGACCAAAGCATCAATTGGCCAACTAAACCCAACCTAGCCTAATTGAACTTAGACCCAATATGACCTAAAGGGGTCATGTTGAGCCAAAATTGAACTTAACCAAAATTGATTGGAAACAAAGATACCAATCCACTCCATATGACCAACCTAAACCTACCCTTGACCTCAAAATAGGTCAAATGGGTCAAATGGGTCAACTTAACCCATTTGACCTAGATGAAGTCATATGATCCAAAACCAAATCTACCAAATTGAACCAAACCAAAACCAAAATATTTCAAATGGTCATATGAACTTGACCAAACCCTTGGTTTGACCCAATTTAAGAAATTGGTCAACTTGACCCAAGTTGATCCATTTTGACCTAAATGGGTCAACATGAGCCAAACCCTATCAAATGGATTCCAAATCCAATGAAACTTTGCCAAACATATTTTCTCAACATACCAAACATACCTAAAGTGAAAAAAATAGCAAAATGACCATTCTAACACTAGGACATAAAACAAATTTTGGCTAGCCATGGCGATTTGGTCATACCCTCTTCACAATAACTTGAGGTTTTCCTAAAAGCTCAAGGGAACTTAGTGATGAGTGGTGCACCCAGTCTAATGAGTTTGGATTAGCCCATTTGACCCATAGACCAAACCCGACCACTTAGCCTAAAATTGAATTTTCAAATTCCCTCTTAAGCTCAGTTCAAGCACTTGGGAAGTTGGCAATCCACTCAAGGGATCAAAATGACCATGTGTACACTCAAAACAACCTCAACAACCCTACCAATCTAGTCAATTGGATCAAAATGACAAGGAATGGTTTGGCCATCTGATTGCCATATGGGGAGATATACTCCCCCTAATTGAATAAAATTTGAATTCACTCACTATCGATTAGAGCCCAGGAACCCTTAGCAATCATCATAGAGCATTCCCAAGGTCTCTAGAGAGGATTACAAATCTTCCTTTGTGGTTTTGCACAATGCAAAATAGGGGAGGTCAATCCAATTGCTAACTTCATCTACACTTGATCTCCTTCCAATTCCTCTAATACACTTCTTCTAAGGACCAATCTAAGCTCACTCAAGCTCACATTAGAGTTACCATAGCAAGGAGAGGATCAATTCAATCAAAGTTGAAGCCCAAGTGAAGTGGTGTTGGTCTACCCATTGATCCACTCAATCTCAAGGCCTAAATTTTAACAGGGCTTCATCTCCACCAGATGAAGCTACCTCATCGATCTCGAGCGCCGGTGATCACCTCCGGAGAGGTATGGAATTTTTTGACCACTTAGCTTAGGGGGTGTTGGTCCTTTGTGAAAGAAATATTTATGGCATGTGAAATTAACCGTTGGATTGGTTGGTAATTGTGCTTAGATGGTGTGGATTGATTTTTGCATGATTCCATGCTAGATTGGGCTCGAATCTCCCCTTAGATCATGGATGGTCTCCATTGATCCTCAGGGAAGAACCTTGTTCATCTCAGCCATCGATCCACACATTTTAGATGGACGACTGAGATTATTTACCATGTTTAGTAATTCATTTCTCCTTTTAAAATTATGGGTAAATCCTTAGTCATCCGTCTTTGATCGGACAATCAAGGATAATAGCAGGAGCGCTGCCGCCGCCATTTGGGATGTGTCATTTAAGTCACACCCTCACGGCATGATGCGTGTAAAGCTCTTTAACTTCCCTTGCCACGCGTCGCACCATGAGTTGAGTATTATGCAAGGATTAGTTAAATATTTAATTAATTTCTAAGTAATCCTTGGAACTTAAAAATTTCATAACTCTTCATAGAAAAATCAAAAAAAATAAAGGAAAAATGTTATGGAAAGTTAATTTCATTTAGAATATTTTAAAAATGGTTTTAATAAATTTTGAATTCTCCTTTTCTCTAAATTTGGGTTTTTTTTGGGACTCTTAATTAGCTAATTATCCTTTAATTAGGTCATCGATTAATCTCAAATTTTTAGGATTCATTTTAGGGGATGATCTCTACCTCCCCTAATTTTTTTGAGATTTATTGAAGGCTAAATTGATGAGATTGCTATTTCATTCTCTAATTATCCATTTCATGTAATTAAGGATAACTAAGGTGTGATTAGTGGATTTACCCTATGATTAGGATTAAGGATTTAGTAAGTGGAAGGTTTATGGAATAATTTTGGGGAATTTTCCCTAAGCTATTCCCTAAACCCCATTTTCTCTCCTTAATCCCCTCTTAATTAAGTGTTAACTCATTAATCACCTCTTTAATCAATTTTCAAAAATTCTAAAAAGTTTGAGAACTTAATTAATCTACCTTAGGTATATGCTTAGGAGTATAATAGCCTAAGTTTAATTAAGGAAATTAAAACCCCTTTCGTAAGTATGAAAGGGTGTTTCGAAATTACTTAAGCTAAACTCCTTAGCTTAATTAACTTTTAATTATGAGCCAAATTACATTAGGCCTTTCATTATTAGGTGTATTACAAATTTAAATACCTTGTGGGTTTTATGTCATCTCAATAGCTCATAATTACTTAGTTAATTCTTCTAAGGTGGTGTAGGTAAGGGTTAATTAAGCCACTTAATTCATACCTTAACCTAATCAATGCTTAAAATGGATTTAATTATCTAAAAATTAAAAAAAATACAAAACACATGTGGGAATGGGTTCAAAATAGCAAACTCATCTCACCTTTTCAAAATTAAATCAAACTTCAAACTAAATTAAAATCATTTTGAAATTCACTTTGATTTATTCTAAATTTTCTTATTCCTTAAAAATGTCTTTAGGATTTAAGTAAAGTGAGTTTTTTTACATGCTTTTATTGTTTTGGATCATTCCTAACATGTTAAGTTGTATGCCATGTGATTCATGCATTCATAATTTCATGTTTCAAATTTTAAAATGAAAATTATTTACTTTATGTCAAATGTGCATGTGTTGGCTAAAGTAAAATATATGCTATTATCATTACTAAATCAAAATATTTTAAAACTTATAAATGGAATATCAAATTTTAAAGTGTGATATTCATATCTTAATTATAAGCTTGCATGTGATGGATTATAAAAGCACGTTTAGCATAGGTTTTCTTTCTTTCTTATGTTAGCATAGTTTTGAATAGGAGTTGCTAAGATGTAGGGTTCATTTGAAAAGAACCCAACACTTACCTAATTCTATACCCTATTCATCCCTATGCTATCATCTAAGAAGGATTTCCTACACTTGCATGAATAAATTACATAAAAAAAATAAATCTATTAAACAACTTTTGCATATTTCTTTTATATTTCATTTCTTTTATATGCATGTTTGTATTTAAGTAAAGTGGTATATTAGTCTGGATAACCCATAGGTTGCGAGGCTTTAAGTAGCCCTAAGTAGGTCTTGTACCTTACACCTCTGGTTAATAATGGCCCTGTACTCACTTATGCCTTTCTTATTTTCATGTACGTATGTGAAATTTTGGATAAGGAAAACCTTTCTGCTTAAAAAAAATCATGCATATTCAACTTCTAAATTTTCTTAAATGGATAACTTAGCATGCATCATAAAGTGTATTAAATACTCTCATTTGCATGTATATATATATGCTTAGAATCCATCCATATGCATGTTATATATGTTGGAAAATAAATGAAGTAATGTGTGTTATGTGAATTTTGATTCATTTTATTTAATCTTAAAATACCTTTCTTTTTGAAAAGGTTTGTTTAGAGTTTATCTAAACTTAGGATTGATTAAAATATTTAATCAAGACATTCACCTAAATGAAACTAAAACATGAACCTACTTTAGGAAATTACTTAAGGTTAGGGAAGGAAAGAGAAGTTCTATTCTCTTTCCCTCTCTTCATAACTTAGTAATTAATTGTAGGTTTCACTTAAACCAAATCAAAACATGAAATAAAACTAACCCAAAATCACTAAAAAACTTAAATGAAATCCTCCTCTAAGTTAAACATGTTCTTCACACTTAGAAAATTTAAACCTAAAACCCTAGCTAAGCATACCACACAAACCTTTAAAACACACACTTTAGCCTAAGTCACCACTTCTAGCCTTAGGTTATGTCGGTGCATTGTTTGATATTATATTTTGTTTTATGATGAATATTTTAGACTGGATGTTAGGGGGCATGGTCGTAGAATCAATGGTAGGACATGCTTAGTCTAACTATTCTTTTCTGCAGGGGATTGTGCTTAAGGGGTGCTATCATAAATAAAAATATAACTGCTTCTTGCTTGTAGGTGTTTATACCCCTTTGCATAATCCAAAGGCCAGGTGGACTTAGTTACCCATGTGTGGAGTGATAAGTCAAATATACATGCTTGGGATTTGTGTGGTGTGATTTAACTAACTTTATTTTGCAAGTGTTAGTTAGATTTCCCTTTTCCTTTTTCATGTAAATATTTGTATAATTAAGATTTTGGAATGATTTGTTATGGGGATTAGGATGAACATTGGTCATAAGATCCCATCTTATGTACCATGTGAAGCCTTGGAGCATCCACTTTCTAACCATCCAAAAGGAGGAACAAAAGATGAAAGAAAGAAGAATAAATCTTGAAGACCCCCATAACAATAAATTCCTTTGCTTAAATTATAGTTTAAATCATTTGTAATTTGTGTTGTATAAAGGTAGAGCTTGGTTACCCAATTTGATATTTTTGGGTTTGTGCAGTGGTGCCCGACCATAAATGGTCATTTATTCTTTTTGCGATTAGCTTTATAAATTGATTGATGATTTATTTAGCTTTTGCATTAAGTGGTATGATTTTTCTACTTTTTTCCTTGCATTATGTATGGCCTAGATGTGAATTAGACTCTTTAGGAAAAAAATAAATCTTTTACCCAACTTAACAACTCAAATTAAAATTAAATAACCCATAACTTCACCTAAAGCTTAGATTTAAAATCAAGATAAAAGAATTAGCAACCCCTTAGTTGGATGAGCTTTTCTTTATAATATTGTGCACAAATGCATCTTATTTCACTCTTGATTGGAAGGATTCCACATTTGCCAGAGAACCCGGCTTGACTTGTGAGAGCCGTGGTGGAAACTCACCTCCTCCCTTCTCGCTGATTTTGGCCAATAATCTGATTTCTTATGCATTAGTCATAAAAATCCTATTAGCCTGAGTCAAAATAATTGTCCAAAAATAATAATAAAATGAAATTTGAAATGCATTAGATTTAGTTCATTAGAAGCATGTCCCTTTACATGATCTAATCTCTTTAGGGAGTGAGTGTGAGGACTTGGACTCTTTCTAAATAATAATCACCTAGCTATCTTTCATATGCATAAAGAATTGCCTACATGTATTTAAAATCATAGGAGGAGTTAGTTGGAGGCCACCCCAGGCGGTTGTAAGTCTAAGTTATCGGGTGGTTTGTCCTCTCTTATGGAGGAAAACCAATTACCCATTTTCACCTTAGATTTAGGTTGTGCTTCCGGCCCTCGCTGAAGCTCTCTAGATTTAGGTTTTGAGGTTGCTTTTCCCCTTTGTGGGCCCAAGCATAATTCCTCACCTCTTAGATATTTCCTTAATCTTCCATTAAGGAATCTTAAGTCCTAAAATTCTAATGAAAAATACAACTCAAACAAACTAAATCAATTTCTAAAATGTAAAGCCCAATTTTAGGATAGTTTGAGATGCTCACTAGGTTTCCTAGCATCGTTGGAATCTTCTACTTATCTCTCATTTTGGCTTCGATAATAACTCACTCTTTTAATCAATCCCATTTGTTCTTCAAGTATAAACCAATCGATTGATAGTCCCTCCCTATTGAAATCTTTAGAGACAACGATCATTTACCTTAATCGAGAGTTTTTCTAAGGGATCTCATCCCTTAGGATGTAATTAACTATGGGGGCTTGCCCCTGTAGGGAACTTAACGAACCCGGTTTAAAATAAACCCTTCTTTACTTTTTCATGTAAAGTAGGGGAAGAATCTTTGGTACATATGCAGACCCATTGTCCTTAGGAGTCCTTATTGAGGTGATTGGTTCCATTAAAGGGTTGTGACTTCTATCTTTCGAGATTATACACTATTCCTTGATGACATACCCAATCACCTAAATAAGTACATCTACGGATCTGCATGGTAGCTTAACAAGATGAATTTTTATAAGGTCTCTTCATTCTTCTCTCCATAGATTTGAAAGGAGACTACCTAATAGGAATTTATTCACCATAGATTTTATGGCGACTTCGATAGGGATGGTTCCTCTCTCCATATTTGGTAAATGATCATTATTTTTGAGTATCGATAGTGAGTTTTTACTTTGGTATGTATCCAAGACTATCCTTCTTTCCGTTGGCACTTAGCTCATTTCATTCCTGAGTTGAGTTAGTCAACATCTTTAGGTTTTAGGACCACATTTCTTATTGGTCTTAAAACCCTCGTTGGTTTCTCCAATGGGTAAAATGAAAAAGATCTAAAATAAAAGAAAAACATCTTTTAAAGACTTCCTCCTTATCATTTCAAGATAAGGGAAGGTTCATCCTAAAATAAATAAATCTTCCATAAATAACTTTGCTTTGTCAAAAGCACCTTTTCAAAAATGCACTTAATAAAATATTTTTCACAAAATTTTGTCACCTTCATTTAATAATTCCATACTTGTTACATGTAGGGATTTTTGAAAATAAAATTAATCATATTTTCCAAAAGCATAAATGTATATTTTCTTTCAAATTTACTTTGATGAAGATGTCATTTTCAAAATAAAATGAACAATCATCTTTTCCAAAATCACAATCATAATCATAAAATTTTCAAAAGCACATATGAATTTTTCTATTTCAATACACTCACACTTATTGAATAAAAGGTCATTTTTAAACAAATTAAAATTTTCAAAATCACACATGAATACCTTCATTTAATATACTTAAATTTATTCAATGAAGATTTCATTTCCAAATAAAAATAAAAATCATTTAGGAAATCCCACTTAAACATATCCCACATATGTTTTAGGTTGGAATTCCTCCCTTTCAAAAAAGCAACAATCACGCACAAAAGTTTCATATTTCAAAAATAATACATACTTAAATTTGTTGAATGGAGGTCCCCTTTTCAAAACATTTAAATTAACAATCATATTTTAAAAAATTTCAAACAAATTTGGAACCTCACTTAGCATACCCAAATTTGTTAAGTGAAGTCTCCAAATTCAAAATCCAACAATTTTTTTTTTCAAGCATACATTTGGAATTTCATTTAGCATAATCAAATTTGCTAAGTAAAGTTTCCAAATTCAAAAATTCAAAAAATCAACAATCACATTTCAAAAAATTTCTAAACACATTTTGGAACTTCATTTAATATACACAAATTTGCTAAGTAAAGTTTCAAAATCCAAAATCAATCAACAATCTTAATTAAAAAAATTTTCTAAACACATTTTGAAACTTCATTTAACATACAATTTTATTAAGTAAAGTTTCAAAATCCAAAATCAAATCAACAATCATAATTAAAAATTTTTATAAACATTTTGGAACTTCATTTAACATACACACATTTGTTATGTAAGGTTTCCAAAATCCAAAATCCAAAAAATTTTCAAAATTCTAAACACATTTTGGAACTTAATTTAACATACCCAAATTTGTTAAGTGAAGTCTCCAAATCCAAAAAATTCAAAATTTTCAAACAATATTTCAAACTTTGTTTAACATACCCAAATTTGTTAAGTAAAGTATCCAAATCCAAAATCCAAAACTTTTCAAAACAAATTTTGGAACTTCACCTAGCATACTCAAATTTGCTAAGTAAAGTTTCCAAACTCAAAACAAAAATTTCTCAAACACCTTTGAAACTTCCTCCCTTAGCATACCAAATTTGCCAAGGAGAATTTCCATTTTCAAAACCAAAAATGAAATCAAAATTTTAAACACACAATTTGGAATTTCATTTAGCATACTCAAATATTCTTCGTGAAATTTCCATTTTGCAAAACTAAGTGGGATTTCATCTTTAGCATACCAAATTTGCTAAAGTTGAATCTCCACTTTCAATCAAAACATTCCAAATAAAACAAAACACTTAGGATTCCCTTAGCATACCAAATTTGCTAAAGATCTTTTCAAAAAATCAAAACTTTCCAAACAAATGAAACACTTAGGATTCTCTTAGGATACTTAAAATTTGCTAAGTATCCTATTTTTAAAAATTAAACAAAATACACTTGGATTCTTCACTAAGCATACTTAAATTTGCTAAGTAACAATTCCAAAATTTTCCAAAAAAGAAACAATCACATACACTTTACTTAGCATACTTAAATTTGCTAAGTAAAAATTCCAAAATATTCAAACAAAATAAAATCATTTGACCTTTACTTTAACATACCCAAATTTGTTAAAGGAAAGTGTCCTCAAAATCACAAAAAATTCAAATTCAAAACAAAAATTTAAATGAGCCTATGGAAGCATCCTATCAAAATTTTGAATCCATATTTCAACATACCTAAATTTGTTGAAGTTTGGATTCATATTCAAATTCCTCTTTCAATCAATCTCTTCAAATTCATTTTAACCCCACTTAACACTTCCATGTTGTTGGATGTGGGTTCAAATTTTGAAAATTCAAAATTCAAAATCTATGGAGATAGAAAACTAATACAAGTTCATTTCTCATTACAAATCATTTTTAGTCAGTGCAAGTACAATTTCAGTTTTAGTTTACTTCTGTCAGTGTAATGGCAGGTTCTCAGAAGTTTTTCTTTACCTTCCCTCATGGCATGGATCTAGCCTTAGATCAGGTTGACTTCCCTCATTTGGACCATACCCACTTGATCCACTTTGGCCAGGGATTTGAGGGGGCCAGGATCACTTGTGAGAGCATTCCTCTCACCCCGGAGAAGAAGGTGGCGGGCAAGCCGTCATTAGGATAGATTTGCCATCGATTGAATATCTCCTCACGAAGAGGAAAGCGTACCACGACTTTAGTTGTGCAGTTCCATCGGTACCGATGCGGTCTTCAGTTCATCCTAGAGTTGCACATGTTACCTCGGTGTGTGTTAGCACCCTACCATCTGTACCCTCCAAGGGTAAGGCTCCCCTGGTTTTAGGGCTTGCCTCCCCCACATTTGAGTACGAGTCTAGATTACACTCCTATCATCCTACCCTCACTCAGCGTAGGAACAAGAACTGTATGTTCAAACGGTTCCATACTCAGATAGCAAGAGAGTTAGAGGCGTGCTTGAGTCAACCATGGATGAGTCTCCCATGATCATATCACCACTGGTTATGGAAAACTAGTTTCATCCTCTCATGATCAGATAGAGAGGATTTCAAGAGGATCTGTTTGTCACCTCCTCCAGTGGTGCACTTATAGCTGATAGTTGTTAGCAGTAGGAGGTCGTATGCCAGCCTTCGCTCTATTCTATGCCAGGTAGGTGGAGCATACGGACGCTCAGAGTCTAGTACCCAGTTTGATCTTTGATCTATTATCCCCCACAGTGTAGGGAGGCAGATCCATTAGGATAGGGCTTGTGTGGCCCATACATCACACATTACTAGCAGAGAGCGATGAAGGTTCAACCGTCAGTCAGCTACTTCTGCTTTGGTTGATTTCCAACTCAGCGCACTACCCGTGTCAACCATACTGATAGTATTCTCCTCATGAGGACCACCACAAAGAGTGGTGGTGTTCACCCACACTCTCCATCCACTATCGAATGGGTTTCAGCATCTCCCATTCCATCTAAGGCCATGAAGGCCGCATCCAGGGAAAAATGTACCCCATTGGTGATCCAGCTATGGCCAAGGTATCCTACTCCTCCTACACCACCCATTGTGGTAGGGTCGAGCTCTCTTGCTTGACCTTCTACCCTAGTGGTTGTGCAAAAGGAGTGGCGACCTCGGAGCATCGTGGTTGTTCCTTCACCAACTCCACCCATACAGTCGGATGCGGAGATGGTGACAATTATCACAGATATTCTAGATGACAGTTCAGTTACAGTAGTAGTAGAGGATCATCCTAGGATTGTCACCCCTATTACAGCCAGTTTCAATCAGGAGTATCATTCATCTATCGAGTACAGTCCACATAGGATTGACTCCCCAATTACAGGTGAGGTCTGGTGCTTCTCAATGCATGATAGTGATCACACCGGTCAACCCAACATGTTTGTACCTACTAAGTTAGATCGATCCTTAGATGAGATAGTTGCACACTATTTTATGGAGAAAAAGGAGACCTTAGGGTAAGCTTGGTCTGATGAAGAAAGAGTCAGCATTGATCCTAACAAAGATGACTTGATGGGGGATTCAACTGGTGTATGCATGGTTGATACTAGAGGTTCTCTTCTTTGGGAGCAGTAGGCCATGGAAGATGATGAGGTTGATCAAAGAGACATCACAAAATCAGCCCATCACCTCTGAATTCAGTTATGGAAAAAAGATGAGCAGATTAATAGGATGGCACAACAGTTGCAGGACTTGTTGGCTGCAGTGTTAGTGCTTAGAAGCAAGCCCCTCCAGTTCATCCTAGTATAGTCGATATTAGTCAACCTGAGCTAGTGCATGTCTTAGTCCCATTTAAGACTCTACCTCCCATTGAGCAAGGTTGCACTAGTCTATATAGGAAGGTAGTGGAAAGTACCTCCATATATTAAAAATATCTAAAATCCATGGTTGAGCAGCAGGTGAAGGAAGCCTTAACTCAAGCCCAGGGAGGATCATCAATTCCAAAGGGTAGACCCTACCCACAGAAATTTGATGTCATCCAGTATCCCAAGGGTTTCGTGCCTCCTTCCTTCAAGAGCTTCGATGGCAGTGGGAATCTGAGGCAGCTCACTTCAAGACCAGTTGTTGCGATGCAGGTGGCAATAACGCTTTACTCTTTAGACTCTTTGTCAGTAGCCTAGCGGGTATTTCTTTTAATTGGTATGCTGAACTGTCCAACAGTTTAGTAAAGACATTTGCTGAGCTAGAGAAACTCTTCATCAAGAGATTTGCTAGAGCTCAATAAAGAGTTACTGTAGGTGATCTCGTTGTAGCTCAACAGCACTCCGGTGAGTTATTTGTTGATTATATTCTCTGATGGTGTAACTTAAGTATGATGTGTGAACCACAGCTGTCTGAACAGCATGCCATTGAGATTCTCTTGAAGAATATTCATGGCCTAGTCGCCTTCATGCTTAAGGGCTTCACCATAAAGACATTTGAGAAGCTAATCAATAAGGCATTTAGTCTACAAGGAGAGGCCAAACAATTGCCTTTTCTAGATCAGTTTCCCAAGCAAAAATCCCAAAAGTTCTATGCGTAGAAACCTGGAGTAGTAGCAGTGGTTGATAAGGGGAAGTAACTAGAGATCGGTCGGCCATGACCTCGACCTCCACCTCCTTTTACCACCAGGCAATACGCCTCCACCATAGCCTCCATGACCAACCACCACCACCGGCCATACCACCGGCGGTATGCATATCTGCCATGTATATGGTCCTACCTTTTAGATAAGTTAAAAAAATCTTATTCTTTTAAGAGGGAGGTAATCAAAAAAATCTTTAAGAATCTCTTAAAGAAACCTGATTTTCAGCTACTCGAGCCTAGGAGATCGGAGGAAGTAGGCAAAAGTCATGATCCAAACTTTTGCTCTTACCACCGTATACTTGGCCACATTTTGGAGGATTGCTTTATATTTAAAGATTGGCTTGAACATAGTTTCAAGATCGGTGTTGTCATTATCCCAAAAGAATACCTTGTGGAACAACCTTCCAGTTCCATTAGGGTAATCCTTGGGGATACAAGTGATCCTACCAAAACCAAAGAAGGTTGGGACATTTCTTTGTCTAAAACCTCTAAGAAAATAATTCAGAAGATCAAGAATCTTTTCTTGCGGTGTGCAGTCGAAAACCTCCAATGCCAAGGAAGGTTTGCAAGTTGCCGGTCAACTCTAGAAAGTGGGAACTCGGCCGCGTAGTAGCATGTGTCGGCCCAGGATAGCCCCTTAGCATAGCCATCAACTGTGTCCAAACTCCAGCCTTCAGTTGCAGCTTCCACACCGATGGCTTCTTCCATTTTAGCTAGCCCTTCTATTTCTTCTACTAGTAAAACTCTTATATCATTAGATAAGGGCATCAAATCCCTTACTCCACTCACTCTACTTGATTTCTACTTTGTACCTCCAAAAACTTCCAAGAAATTGAAGAATAAAGTTGATTTAAATTACATATGTTTCTCTTCTGATGAGTTGACTTCTTCTATTCCTAACGATAACTCTTCAAGTCTAATTAACTATAATAATTCTGATCTTCCTCTTTCTAATTTAGAGTTAGACTTTCTAACTCTGAATACTATAGGTTCACCTCTTGAGATAGACTTGGAATCATCGATTCCGAGAGTCCCATAGAGAGCTATAGGTGAGCACAGTGCGTAGAACTTGCCACCACTTTACCTCCAAAGATTACTGAAGTCAACCTCCATAGTGGCAAGGTTTTACCTCCTAGAATAGCACCTCTAGATAGAGGGAAATAAGTCATTGGTATTGAAGATCAAAAATCCCTTCCACAGGATGTTCCACCTTTGGATATGTTTGTGGAAGACCAGCCGAAGGTGGATTACAACTTCCTTTCTAATTTAAAAAAATTGTCATCTAAGCTAAGCATATATGATGCCCTTGTCTTATCCAAAGAGATGAGGGAATCACTAATCAAGACCCTCCATGATCCCGATATATGCTTAGCTCAACTGACCGTTGTAGGTGAGGAAGCACATTATGCAAAAGAATCCCAAGGGATCACCTTCATAGATGAAGACCTTTTACTAGGGGACTTGGAGCACAACTATCCCCATACATTCTGATTGACATGGGTTCACTCACGGTTCTTGGATTAGGGAATCGGTAAATATTATGAGTCTAAAGACCCTTGCCTATTTGAAGATCATCTCTACCCTCAGGAGATAGGATGATGTTGAGAGGATTCAATGATCAAGGTGAGCGAGCTTTAGGTTCTATAGTGTTCTGGTTGGAGATGGTGGCTAAAGGCGAAGCCAAGTTCTACATCATTGATTCGAATACTTCATTCACTGCTTTGCTTGGTAGGCCTTGGAAACATCAGAATAAGAATGTTCCATCCACCCTTCATCAGTGCATCAAGTTTAGAAAAGATGGAATTGAGTACCGTGCCAATGGGGATGAAAAGCCATTCTTAGTTAGAGAGGTTAAGATTTATGATGATGTGACCTATTATCTTTCACAAAACACCATTTCTTGTGAACTTGGATAAAATTTAAATGCAAATACAAAAGCAAAAGAAAATGAAGCAAAAGAAAAGATAAAAGAAAAAGAAAAGTCCAAGTAAGAAAGAAAGGGGAATTGAAGAAGAAATAGAGCCACATATCACATTCCACCCATAGTTCATTCCATCATATAGACATGTGGGTAGAATGGCTTAACCTCCACTTGGTAGACGTAGAGGTAGAAACAGAGGCAGTTCCAGAGGTGGGAGACCCCTAGTTGGCCTTGAACTAATAGATGTTGTGTTCCAGTTCATAGGAGTACCCCTACAATTCACATAGACTTGGAATCCATCTCAGAGGATGAGTCCAATGTGACCTCTCTACGGGTTCCATTGGAGGTGACTTTTGATCGAGCCAGAGATGAAGACTAGGCCTCCAAGCAAAGCAAAGTATTCAAATCTAGTTTATGTGAAACTATTAGGTAGTAGTTGAGAACCTTAGCTCTTACCACACTTACATCTCTGAAAGTTGAAGTTTTAGTAGTTAAGGAAGTCCCTAAGTCTTCTAGTGATATGAAGTAGAAAAGGTTCTTTTTGGGTTCATCATCCTCAAGTCCAGAGCTCGATGTAGGACTTGAGGAAGATACTTTTAAAGAATTAATGAAACTACCTTTTGACTTTTATTCACCTTGTGTTCAAAATCTTATACAGAAAGGTTTAGTTCCTCACACTTAGTCCAAGCACAAGTCAGAATACATCAAAAAATTATGAAACAATACAGGAAAAGAAGCACAATCAAGAGCTGGACTAGGATTCGACACAGTGGGTCCAGTCGATGATGAAGATTATTTCCTAGTTGGTACCAACTATTTGGAATCTGATAGGTTCTTCTCACACATCCCCAACTCTTATGAGAATGTGTGTTTAGAAACCTCATGATGATGATCTCTAGTTAAGAGACCGCCGAGTTTGAAGAGGAGATTCATTCAATAATTGACAAGCTTAACAAAATCAATCTCAGGACAGAAGAAAATCCTCATTTGACATACATCAATTCATTACTGAATGAAGAAGAAACCAATGACTTATTTAGGCTATTTACTGAGTTTAAAGACTACTTCGCATGGAGTTAAGAATAAATGCCTGGATTATCTCCTGACGTAGCAGTCCACAAGCTAGCAATAGATCCTAGTGTTACCCCTATTAAACAAGCTCTTAGATGCATGCAATTAAAAATTGCAAGTCATTTCTGAAGTCAATAAATTGATCGATGTTGGTTTCATCAAGGAAGAATAATATCCTACCTGGTTAGCTATTGTCATCCCAGTTAAGAAGAAGAAAGGCCAAATTCGCATTTGTGATGATTTTAGGGACTTAAATAAGGCATGCCCTAAGGATGAGTTTCCTCTTCCTATACCAGAATTAATGGTGGACATTGCCTCATCTCATGCAATCTTATATTTCATGGATGGGTCATCTCTCTATAACCAAATCAACATGTCTCCTAAAGATGAAAGAAAAACTACTTTTCAAACCCCGATCAGAATCTTCTATTTTAGGGTCATGCTTTTTGGCCTTAAAAATGCTAGTGCTACATACCAACGGGCCATGACTCAGATCTTCAACAAAATCATCCATCATCAGGTTGAGTGCTACATTGATGATCTAGTAGTCAAGAGTTTAGAAAAGGAAGACCATCTTTTTGACTTGAGAGTAGTTTTCAAGCGGTTAAGATAATATAACCTAAAATAGAATCCCATGAAGTGTGCATTGAATTAAGAGAAATTCCTTGGGTTTGTTGTTACCAAGGAATAGAAATAGATCCTAAAAGATCAAGCTATCTTAGAAATGCCACCTCTTAAGAGTTTAACTCAACTCAGATCCTCTCAAGGATGGCGTATCTAAGATGCTTTATCTTAAACTTATCAGGGAGATGCAAACCATTCTTAGCACTTGTCAAAAAGGATACCAAGTTTAAGTGGGATGATAAGTGTTAGCATGCATTTGAAGACATCAAAGAATACTTGGTGAAGTCGCCAGCTCTTGCAGCCCCTATCCTGGGCAGGCCCTTGATCCTTTACGCTGTTGCATTAAATGACTCTCTCGGTGCTCTATTGGCCCAAGCCAATGATGAGGGGAAGGAAAGCGTCTCTACTACCTCAGTCGTCGTCTGATCCCTACTAAAGCAAATTATCCACCTATTGAGAAACATTACATAGCTTTGATCTTTGCATCTCAGAAGCTAAGACACTACATGCTTTCTCATAAGGTGAACTTGATCTCCCGAACCAATCTACTACAATATCTCATGACATGGCCAACACATTTCGGACATTTGGCTCATTGGTCCATGATACTCTCGCAGTTTGATATTACATTCATATCCCTTTATGCAGTAAAAGGATGGACACTAGTGGATTTCTTAGTAGCGCACCCACTTCCTGCTGGTTCTCCACTTAGTGATGATCTCCCTGATAAATAAATCATGAACTTAGGGGAGGCTATTAACCACTGATGGGAGATGTATTTTGATGGTGCTGCTTCTTTTCTTAAAGGTGAAGCACCATGATCTATTCTCCCAAAAAAGGTAGGGGTAGAAATAGTTCTAACTCCAAACTACGATGTGATGAGATTCTCATACTATCTTTTCCAACCCTTACCAACAATGAAGGCAGTATGAGGCTTTGATTGTGGGTTTGGAGTTACCATCACTACTTTGGGGATTCTCGGTTGGTCATCAGTGCAGAGTCTTACGAGTCCTCAAGCTTAGTCATTACTATATACCATGGAGCTATTGACCCATAAAATTACTATCTACAAGGTTCCAGAGCAAGAATGCGATAGTAGTTGGACAAACTTGCCAAAGAGTTGGCATGTCTGGAAGATGAGTCCATTTCAATAAGGGTCTAAAATAGACAATTCTTATCCCTTATTGATGCTAAACTCATCGAGAGACTTTCTCTTGAAGGGGAGGTTATCGTTGCCAAAATGGACAAGGAGCTAGATTGGAGGAAACCATTCATAGATTACTTGAACATTTTCAAACTACCTCAAGAGAAATCACAAGCCCATCAGGTGAAATAGAGAGCTCTCTCCTCTGCTCTTGATGGCATCTTCTGTAATGGCGTCCCAAATGTGGTTATGTTGAACAAACAGCCCATGGCATTATGAGACTACACTTAGGTCTATGTGGAGCTTATCAATCAAAGATGAAAATAAAGATCAAAAGACTTGGATACTCTTCCCTATGATCACAGTGCGGGCGTAGCTAGGGAGATGCCATCGGTGTCAAGTGCATGGTGTGGTCCTCCACCACCCAACAATCTACACCTACTTTGGTTTCATGGCCATTTGGTGATGGTGCAGGTATTGTAAGTTTGATCGATCCTCCTTCTTCCAAGGGCACCAATTCATCATCTGAGCTACTTTTTCAAGTGGGTAGAAACCATCCCTCGAGAGCTCACAATTCACCATGTGCTTCAATATTCCATATCATATATTCATATAATAGTGCCTTGAAAAAAACGAAGAGCAATGAACTTTTCAAAGACATGGTATAAATTAGAATTAGAATACTACTACCCATCCTACAAAAAGAATTCAAAACTCTCATCCAGTCTTGAAGAATACTCTTGATGATAACAACAAGCGATAGTGAAATGAGCGTAGTTGTTTGAAGCGCGGGCCTACCGCACCACATCTTCGACTTCTACCCCATTTTCCTTAGTGTATGGGTCCGAAGCCATTCTTCCTTTAGAAGTTCAACTCCCATCACTAAGGATAACATTGGGTAATAAGATAACTACAGAGAAGAATGCCAAGTTGCAGTTAGAAGAGCTCAAAAGTTTGGAGGAGAGTCGCCTACGGGCATGCAAAAACCTCGAGTTGTACAAGGATAAAATGACTCAAGCTAACAATAAGCTAGTCCTCCCTAGGTCTTTCTGAGTAGGAGAACTTATGTTAGTCTTAAGGAGACCAATTGTTATCCATCGAAAGATGGGAGACAAGTTGAACCCACTTGGGAAGGCCCCTATATCATAGAGAAGGCCTACCAAGGAGGATCTTATCAGCTTATCGATTGTAAAGGGGAACACCCAATGCTTCCAATTAATGGGCTCTATCTAAAGAAATATTACCCATGAAATAGAACTTGTTTGAAAATAATCATTAATAAAAAAGAACAAAATATGATTCCATTTATCAAATCTTCTCTTCTTTCAAAGTGTTGTTTGCTTGTCTTGCGAATCCACCATGACGTATTTAGGATAGGTGTAAGTGTCCCCCAGTGGCATCCTATCCCTCTTTCATAACACGAACACAACTTCTCATTGCTTTTATAATAGGTGTAGGAGAACTTGAGAGGCATCCTATTTCGATTAGCATAACTAAATTAGGTGTGAGAGAACCCAAGTGGCATCCTTTCTTAGTGGGAATTCTTGTTGCCACCCGTGGTATCATTTCATAATTCTCCAATGTGTTTTATGGCAGGTGTAAGAGTCCCCTAGAGGCATCCTATTCCTTTTAACACATGTACAACAACAAACATAAATCTTTTATCTTGAGCTACTTTGATATGGGAGCACACCGTGTGACACTCACTCATTAACTGCTCTAGGTTGGGTCTACAAGCTACCTCATTACTATGTCACCCTAGTGATCACTTGTTGGAGGATGTGAGTCCCCAGGATTTCTTCCTAACTTGATCATTGCAAACTAGCAAGCACCTTGTTAGTATGGTACGCTTCATTGCCCAACTAGTAAGCTACCTCATGTTGAATTTGCTTAAGAAGGTGTGAGTTTCTGTGTTTTTTTCTTGAACTAGCAATCATGTTCTAACTAGGTTGAGTATATTTGAAGTTTAGGATAAGTCCCCCAGAGGTTCCTTTTCTCTTGACTACTTTTAAGTTGTTATAAGTCCCCTAGTGGCTTTTACTCAGTAGTTACCCTAGGTCGGATAACACCTATTGAGCCGAAGATAGACTATCCCAGCAGTCAGTTCTGCTATAGGAAGATGTGAGTCCCCGAGCTTTCTTCCTAGGTTGATTGTTGCAAACTGACGGGCACCTTAGGTTAGTTGATGTTCTCTATGCTGATAGAGACTCACCCGGTGAATACACCACTCTTGGCAGATATGAGTCTCCATGCTTTCTCCTTGAGTTGGACCCCGAATACCTATTGAATTTATGACTAGCCATGTCATTTTCTTGAGGGTGTTGGATTAAGCCCTTACCAGCCCCATCCCATATGGGCACTGTATTTGGATCAAGTTCTTTGCGACCCCATTTAGACACAACCTAGGTTACTTTTGGATTGGACAATTCCCCTTTTCTAGTAGCCATCCCTGTTGTCAGAAGATCTATTTAGCAGATGCACAGATTCTCTCTTAGCTCAATAAATATAAGATAAGTCTAGGATGATATAAGCTCCTTCTCAATTTGATCCCTCACAAACTATAGGGTCCAAGAATAAATAAACTAAAATAAAATAAACAAAATTAGTTCGCTTGTGGATTAGGATTCAAGCCCCCAAAAGGCCTTCTCCCTCTCCCAATCTTTAAGCATATCTTTACTCCAACTCCTCAGGAAATTGCCTCAAAATAAATCCCCGGGTTGATACTCACTCCGTAGTCACCCTTAGGTTGGGTTCAATCTATTTTGCCACAAGCAGGTTACCCTGACAATCATTCCACTTTGAAGGATGTAAGACTATAATGCATTCTTTATGATTATCGTGGGGTTTGATTTATTTTTCAAAGCAACCAATCACTCTAGTGATCTTTTTTGGTGGAATATGTGAATCCCCGAGCTTTCTTCCCTTCAATTGATTATTGCAAATTGAAAGACACTCCTTTGGTTGGATAGTTCTCCCATCGGCTGGGAAGCTACCCCCTTTAGTTCGATAAATCTAAGATAAGTCTAGGCTTCTATAAGCTCCTTCTCAGTTTGATCCATCGTAAACCAATGGAATCCATCAAAATAAATTAAGAATGAAATTAATCTTAGCTATCTTTGAGCTAATCTAAGTCCCCTAATGGCATTCATCAATCACTTAGGTAATCCGATCCTGGTCACAATGGTTTCTTGTTTCTAGAAGATATGAGTCCCTGTGCTTTCTTCTTAAGACTTGACTATTGTGTACCAAAAGGCATTGCTTCTTCTTGGTTGGATAGTCCTACCTTGTGGTTGGTAGAATTCTCCCTTTAAATTGGTAAATGAAGGTTAGGTAGGCTTCCATGGCCCCGTCGCAGTTCATCACAAACCTATGAGATCCATCATAATCAAAACAAATAAACAAATTGAAAAATGAAATCAACCTTGACTATCTTTGAGTTGATCTAAATCCTCGAGTAGCATTCACTCAATAGTCAGCCCTAGGTTGGGTTCATTCTATTGTCTTGCCAATAGATTACCCCAGCAACTGGTCCTTACTTGGAGGATGTAAGTCTACTACGCTTTCTTCCGAGTATAGCTGCTGCATACTAAAAGGCATCCCTTTGGTGTCCTACTATGTGCATAGTAGACTACCCCTTTGGATTGGTAAATCTGAGTTAGGTCTTAGCCTCCATGGCTCTTACTTAGTACAATATATTGCAAACCAATAGGATTCATCTAAAGATTCAAACCTAATAAAAATTAAAATAAATTCAACCCTCTCCCCAGGTGGAGATCTCTCTTTAGTGAGATTCAATCAAATCAAATCTCTCATCCCCTTGTGGATGACTTGAACCTACTTCCCTAGTGGAAGGTTCATACTCTATCCCTTAGTGGATTTCTTCCCTCCCTCTTATGTATTGGACATAAGTAGAGCCACATTGCACAAAGCTCTGGATTCTTTTTTTTCCTTGGGTTAAGGATAGATTATTTCTGTTGGTGCTTGTGATCTAGTGTTGTTGAGCATTGTCAACACCACACGCGGTGTTCTGGTCGCACACCACACCTATTAGGTGCCCTTTGTTGATCTCATTTTTAGAATGAGCTCTCAACCCCTCCATCTTAGGCTTAGGATCTCTCTTAGACTTTAAGAGTTCTTGACACATCTAGTGATTAGGTGGACACTCCAACCTAGCCCAAGAATATTTAGAAGAGTTAGCCATAGGAATAGGTCATGCCTTAGGGGTGTTAGGAAAATTTCCTACCTTTTAGCTTAAACCATTCCTCACTACCCTTCTTTCAAGTCAAACTCCAAATTAATTCTATTTGATTTTCTTTGAACTCAATTCAATTCCATGATTCAATCCCATGATTCAATTCCATGATTGAAATCCATGATTGTAAGATATGATAGAAACCCATGACCAAAATCAATCATAAGTCCTTTGACTAAGTCCACTTAACCAAAATCATGATTCAAACTTATTCAAATATTTGAGATTTTCTCATGATCCATTTATATTCTCATTTATAAATGAAATATAAATTCAAACCCATTAAATCAAATTCAAAATTCCAAATCAATTCATGAAAATTTTCTTAAATCCATTTAATTTTCCATTAAAGGACGTAGCCAAAACCAACTTTAAACCCTGATCAAATCACTTCAAACTCATGAGATTTTCTCAAAACTTATTTGTGTTCTCATTTATAGTCTCATATATAAATGAAATATAAATATAAATCAATTCAATCAAAGGCAAAAATTAAACTCCAAATTTAAAATCCTTGAAATTCCCCTAAATCCCTTAATTTTCCATTTATGGATTTATCCTAAACTTTGATCAAACCATTTCAAACTCATGGGATTTTCTCAAAACTTATTTGTATTCTCATTTATCTCATATATAAATGAAATATAAATATAAATCAAATCAATTCAAAAATTAAATTCCTTAAATCCTTTAAATTCCATGTAATGGATTTAACCTAAATCATGATTAAACCACTTCAAATCATTAAAATTTTCTCATGATCCATTTATATTTTCATTTATATTCACATATATAAATGAAATATAAATTCAAACAATCAAAACCAATTCCATAAATCAAACTAAAATCCACTCAAAATCAAATCTAAGCCTTTCAAGTCAAAATCTTGAACTTAGCAAATCACTTCAAATCAAGTCAAACTGATTTTCTCTCATGATTCAATCAAACCTACAATCATGAGCTCATATAAATCCAAACTTCAATCAAACAATCAAAACCCAAATCAAAAAATCTCAAGACCCTTTCATATTCTTCCTTTGAATATGAAATTTTCAAATGGATCAAATCATTTGATTTCAAACCACTTGTAAATGGATTTATATTTCAATCATGAACTATATACAAGATCAATCAACCCAAATCTTTGACAAGCCATTTGACCACTTAGGCTCACTTGACAAAGTGACCAAAGTATGAGCCAACTTGATCCTAACCAAATTTATTGAACCAAACTCATATATCCCTCTCATCATGGAATGATCAATCAATTCAAACCAAGTCAAACCTAATTGATCAAGTCAACATTTAACCTAAATGAAAACCTATCAAATTCCACCATATAAATTGATTGAAATCATTGATCTATGTTCACCATGACTTATGTTTAAACTTAAGCCAACATTTCAAACCCAACCCAATTGGCCCACTTGACCAAATCATCCATTTTGACCCAAAGGACAAAAATGTTAAAAACTTGATCTAAGCCAAATTGAGTGAAACCAATGGGTCAAGTCCATTCCAAATCACTAACTTGATCAAAACATCAATGGCCAACTAGACCCAACATACGACACCTAGACCCAACATGATCTAAAGTATTAAGCCAAAATCAATTAACAAAATTGATTGGAAAAAAAGATACCAATCCACTCATGACCAACCTAACAAACCTACTGACCTATCTCAAATAAATGGGTCAAATGGTAAACTGACCCATTTCCTAAATGAAGCCAAGAGATCCAAAATCAAATCTATACCAAATTGAACCAAACCAAAGCCACCAAAATATTTCAAATGGTCATAAACTTGAATTAAATCCTTGTTTGACCCAATTTGACTAATTGGTCACTTGACAAGTTGACCCAACTTAAATGGGTCAACATGAGCCAAACTCTATCAAATGGATTCCAAATCCAATGAAACTTGGCCAAACCTATTTTCTCAACAAACTAAATATACACAAAGTGAAAAAAATAAAATGACCATTCTACCCATAGGCCATAGAACAAATTTTGGCCATGGGTATTTTGGTCATACCTCTTCATAATCACTTGGCTTTCCTAAAAGCTCAAGGGGACATAGTGATTAGTGCACCCAACCCAATGGGTTTCTTACCCATTTGACCCATAGACAAAACACCACTTGGCCTAAAATTGAATTTTCAAATTCTGCTCAATTCAAGCATATGTGAAGTTGGCAATCCACCAAGGGATGAAACCACCATGTGCACACTCAAAATAACCTAAATAACCTCCAATCCCATTGGATCAAAATGATAAAATGGTTTGATCCGATTGACATGGGAGATATACTCCCCTACTTCAACAAATTTGACCACTCATGCCATTGGAGATAAAGAACTTAGCAATCATCAGAGCATTCCAAAGGTCTCTAGAGGATTAGAATTCTTTCTTCTCGATTTTGCAAAGTGAAAAAATAGGAGCTCAATCCAATTGCTAACTTCATCTACACTTGATCTCCTTCCAATTCCTACACACTTCTCTAAGAACCACTGAGCTCACTAAGCTCACATTGGAGTTCATAATAAGAGAGGATCATCCAAAGTCAAAGCCCAAGTGAAGTGGCATTGGTATACCCATTGATCCACTCAATCTGAAGGCCTAGGAATTTCAAGAGGGCTTTGTCTCCACCGATGAAGCTACCATCTAAGCTCAAAGGATCACCTCATAGGTATGGAATTTTCACCACTTAGCTTATGTTGGTCCTTTATAAAGAAATATTCATGGCATGTAAAAAATCAATCTGGATATTGGTATTGCTTAAATGGTGTGTGTTGATTTTTGTATGATTCCATTGTGATGCGATCTCTATCATGGATGGTCATTGATCCTCGTGGAAGAAGACTCATCTCACCATCCATTTAATTTTAGATGGATGACTAAAATTACATGTTTAGTAAAATATTTCTTTAAAATGTAGTGAACTAGCCATCCATCTTTGATCTAAGAAGGATATTTGAGCGCCACCACTACCATTTGGGATGTGACATTTAAGTCACATCACCACACATGTGTGTAAAGTGCATCACCAGCCACCAGATGAAATAGTATTAAGCATGATTAGTTAAATGTTTAATTCTAAATCTCTTGGAACTTCAAAATTGCATAACTCTTCATAGAAAAATCAAAAAAATAAAATGAAAGATCCTATGGAAAGATAATTTCATCTGAAATATTTTAAAAATGGTTTCAATGGATTTTGAATTCCCCTTTCCTATGAATTTGGGTTTATTTGGGAATCTTAATTAGTTAGTTATCCTTTAATTAGGTCATTAATTGATCTCAAATTTCTAGGGTTCATTTTAGGGGATGATCTCTGTCTCCCCTAATTTTCTTGAGATTTATTGAGGTCACACCTTTCTTTCTTATATTAGCTTTATTTTGAATAGGTGTTGGTAAGATGTAGGGTTCATTTGAAAAGAACCCAACACTTACTTAATTCTATGCCCTATTCATCCCTATGCTATCATCTAAGAAGGATTGCCTACACTTGCATGAATAAATTGCATAAATAAAACAAATATATTAAACAACTTTTGCATATTCCTTTTCTATTTTATTTCTTTTATATGCATGTTTGTAGTTAAGGAAAGTGGTATATTAGTCGACAACCCAGACAATAGGCTTTAAGTAGATGTAGGTCTTGTTCCTACACCTGTTAACAATGTGACTCACTTATGCCTTTCACTTTCATGTAGCATGTGAAATTTTG
The DNA here is from genome assembly GCA_021442155.1 of Cymbidium sinense. Lineage (NCBI taxonomy): Eukaryota > Viridiplantae > Streptophyta > Magnoliopsida > Asparagales > Orchidaceae > Cymbidium > Cymbidium sinense. Next base: position 125,860,349 of record CM038220.1, on the reverse strand, counting down.
GATATGAAAACCTTACTTAAAAAAATCATGCATATTCAACTTCTAAATTTTCTTAAATGGATTACTTAGCATGCATCATAAAGTGTGTTAACTACTCATTTGCATGCATATATATGCTTAGTCCATCCATATGCATTTTATATATGTTGGAAAAGAAATGGAGTAATATGTGTTATGTGAATTTTGATTCATTTTATTTAATCTAAAATGCCTTTCTTTTGAATTGGTTTGTTTAGAGTTTATCTAAACTTAGATTGATTAAAAGATGTAATCATGACATTCACCTAAATGAAACTAAAACATGAACCTACTTTAGAAATTACTTAGGAAGGAAAGAGAAGTTCTCTTCTCTTTCCCCCTCTTCTTAACTTAGTAATTAATTGTAGGTTTCACTTAAACTAGATGAAAACATGAAATAAAACTAACCAGAAATCACTAAACAATTTAAATGAAACCCTCCTCTCAGTTGAACATGTTCTTCACTCTTAAAAAATTTAAACCTAAAACCTAATGAATACCACACAAACCTTTAAAACACAATTATAAGCCATCACTTCAGCCTTTAGTATCACATGGTTTGATGTTATGTTTTATTTTGTGATGAATATTTTAGATTGATGTTTGGGTGTATGATCATAGAATGAATGGTAGGATGTGTTAACTATTTTTTTCCCGTAGATTTTCCTTAATGCATCATAAATAATAATATAACTACTTGCTTGTTTATACCCTTGCTAATCCATTATGGACTTAGTCACCCATGTGTGATAAGTCCAATATACATGCTTGAGATTTGTGTGGTGTGATTTAACTAACCTTTATTTTTTCAAATGTTAGATTTCCTTTTCCTTTTCATGTAAAAATTTGTAAATTAGATTAATGATTTATATGAGATTAGATAAACATTGGTCATAAGATCCCATATTATGTATCATGTGAAGCTTTGGAGCATCCACCTTCCAACCATTCAAAAGGAGGAATAAAAGAAGAAAATAAGAAAGAAAGAAGAAAGAAGAAAGAAGAAGCTTGAAGACCCCCATAATAATGAATTCCTTTGCTTAAATTGTAATTTAATTCATTTATAATCTAGGTTGTATAAGGGTAGGGCTCGGCTACCCAATTTAATATTTTTGGGATTGTTTTGTGGTGCCGGTCCACAATGACCATTTATTTGTTGACCTCCTCTATATATATGTCATAAGTGATGCTCAAGTCAAATTATGGACTTAAATAGTGCAAATGGAGCTCAAAATGCATTATATCTCACCAAAAATGGTCAAAATGACCTCTGATCAATGAACGGACTTCACCATCATGTTTAAAACATCAAAATTGATAAATAATATAAATATTGTAAAATTCAACAATTATAGCACTCGCTATTAATGCTGTGAATTGAAATGGAAGTATGATGATGTTAATAACCTTCGCTTCATGAAAGATATGCTATTAGCTTTAAAATATCAAAAACTATCAAATAAGACTATCCGGCCAATTCATATGATCAGTAAACGCAATGATTTGAAGTGAGACAAATCAAGGAAATGCACATTACACCAAAATCAACTCAAATGATCTACGATGAACATTCTACATTCAAAATGTTGAAACTATTTAGAATATAAATATTGCATAACTTGATGATCAACTGATCAAGCGATCGAGTCATCAATGAGCTTGCATGCATATCAAAGTTAAGAGGCACCGACGTAAAGCAAATGACCTCCATTCACAAAATTGATTGCGCCATTAGGTTTGAAACATCAAAATCTATCAAATGAGATTGTCATGCTCAATGAGTTTAATGAACTTAAAGCGATAATGCATATTTTGAAAAAGTGACACATAACATCGCCAAAACTCTCTTACAAAATCTATCATCCACATCAAAATTATGAATAGACATCCAATTTGATTAAGGTTTATGAGCTTAAAATTTTGTCATTATAACACATTTTGAGATAATTCATTTTATTATTCTAATCACATCAAGTCAAAAATAAACCTTATACCTACATTCCTATTCAAAACAAAGAGACATCACTGATACCACCTCATTTAATTAAACCTTATCCTTAATCAAAAAAAGGAAAATGAACCCCTTGCTCCTCAAAACTCCTTCATCTCAAAATAAAAAAGAGTCTCAACCAAAATGGCTTTAGTTTCTTGTTCACCTCTTTGTTAGAAGAGCTAAACTCTCTGATCTTGATCAAAATAAGAGATTTCTCTTCTCTCTCTTTCTTTCACGCTTCTTCGTGGATCCTCATAAAATCAAATGAGTTTAATGAACACTCTATATTTTAAATGTGATGGTTTGTATCCAAATATAACTATAACACCACTATCTTACTATTTTCAAGCATGATTTTGATCTTCAAACAGACAAGATCTTTTCACTTGATTAGGCTCTATTAACAAGACCACTCATCTTGAGTTTTCTCATCCTCTCATCCTTCCTTGTTTAAATATAAAATCCCTCACTTCACCAAAAAACATATCACATGTAGTAATTCTCATGAAGCATCATGAACTAATCCTCTCATTTTAGGTTTCTATTCATCGTTCTACAAATTTGAGAACTCTTCTCTGATTTCAATCTCTTCTTTTTCCCTTTGATATTGAGCAAAGAAAGTCCTCTCACATTTCCTCTATAAACTCTGGAGCATCTATAAACATTGGAGATCTTAAGTTCAAAAATTCAGATAGAAACTCTAATTAACATCATGAGTTTCGAGAACAACACTATTCAACACAAATATTAAACATAATTTTCAATACATCGTTCAAAATGAAGAACGAAATATCTTTCTAAAAAAGAAATGTAAAACAAGTCTTACAAGAGATTTTATACCTCTCAAATGATAAATTCAATGGATAATTGGGTTGTATTGTATCCAAATAATTATAAGAACTATATTTAAATGTGACCAAGACTTAGAACTTATACAAAACATATAAAGGATACTATGCTTGAAATTAATCTCTTCCACATGAAAATAAATCTTAGATTCGAAGATTTACAAGAGGGCTCACTCCTTGCAAGCAAAACATACTTGATAGCTTTACATATAATTCAAATAAAGCTATTAAATGAAATCTTGCTATACTTTCCATTTAAGAAGAGCTAAAGAATTAAAAATAGAAATAGTACACATCATGCATTTTATGATCTTTCAATAAACATTCAAATGATACATTTTTCTTGAAAGAACTAAAATTGATACATGATCAAGCATAAAGAAGATGCACATTGTCCATGAATGAGAATCAATACTTAACATGATGAACAAAAAATGAAGTCACTCAAAAAAAACAAATTCATGAATTCAAACTAAATGTGAAAAGATGAATATTACATCACATTAAACAAATTAAAATATGCTTAGAGGATCCAAATTTTTTCAAACAAAAGGCTACATTAAACTAATTGTTAAATGAAGATTTTCCTTCAATACAAAAAAAAAATTTATTCAAATTAGATTTTCACTTAATGAAATCATTTGTTAAATGAAGTTATAAACACTCGCATCTCGACACTATTCAATGCAAATTTATGTTTCAAATGATTTGGTGATTTCATTTTAGTTTTCTAAGAACAAAACCTATAAATCTATTATAAGAATTTCAAAGTAAAATAAAATATCAAAACTAATTTTATCATGTGATAAGATCTCATCCTCTTTAAAGAGCAAAAGAGTCAATGTGATCTAAAATTCTCAAACATATTTGATTCAATCACTAATACAAATTATGTTAATGAAGATTTCAACAATACTTATCATAAAATCTTGCAACCTCAAATTGAATTAATCAAACTCAAGTATAAATGCAAACGTATAAATAAATCAAATTATAAATGCTTAAATGAAATTCAATTTTAAAAGAACTAAAGCTAAAATCAATCCACCTTTTCAATTTTACTAAAAGTGACAAATTAAGAAAACTCTATCTCAAAGCCAAAGTCAAATCAAGTACAAACTAAGTTAAAAATCAAAGGATATGTCTCCTCATATTTTCCAAATTCCATATGATGGTATGACAGTTCCATCGTGGTTCCACCAAATGGAACTATTATAACACAACTATAGATGTTCCCCAATGGCTTTGCCTTTGAGCAAACCATAGGTATACTTGATCTAAAAAAGCCCTCTAGCAAATTAGATTTAAACTTGTTTACTTAGACAAACACAACCCCAAGTGTACAAGGATTTCTTGGATGACGTAACCCATGTGTTGCTGATAATGATCTTTCTTAGTTGGGGAGCCTCCTCACTAAGTAGACTCAAGGAATCACTTGATCTAGACATATTGTTCCCCAACCATCCGCTTTAAGATAAAATGATGAATTTCAAATTCCACCCAAATGTTGCTACTATAGCGATTCATCTAATGACTATTTAATCAAAAGTTCTCTCTGATTGAGAGAGTAATTAACTATAGAAGCTGCCCATGGAAACCCAACTAGATCTAAAGTCCACAAAATGAGGGCAAAGGAGTCTCTTATTCCATCATTTCTAAAAAAATTTCACCGACACTTTAAATCACCTCTTCATCTGAGAGGTCCATGGAAATTTTCGTGAGTCACATTATTCTCATGAATTTTATAAATTGATTGATAATTTATTTAGCTTAGTATACTTTAATTTTTAATTTTATTTTATGTATGGCCTTGGTGTGGATTAGGCTATTTAGGGAAAATAAATAAATCTTTTACCAAACTTAACAAATCAAATTAAAAATAAACAACTCATAATCACCTAAAGCTTAGTTTAAAATCAAGATAAAAGAATTCAATTAGGAGTTTTCTCTATAATATCATGCACAAATGATCTTATTTTGAATTTTGATTGAGGGTTCCACCTTGAGAAACCAGCTTGACCTATGAGAGTCATGGTGGAAACTCACCTCAAATCTTTGGCCAATAACTGATTTCTCATGCATCTCATAAAATCTATTAGTTAATTGTCCAAAAAATCTAATAAAATAAAATTTGAAATACATTAGATTTAAGTCATTTGAAGCATGTCCCTTACATGATCTAGTCCTTTAATGAGTTTAAGGACTTAGTCTCTTTCAAATAAAAATGTGCTATCTTCTTAACAATTTCAATGTATTTAAAATCATAGGAGTTATTTTGACCAAAATTAATTGTTGTGGTGGTTTGTCTTTTAAAAACATACATTTTTCCTTAGATTTAGTTATGCTCCATTCATCAAGTAGATTTAAGTTCTTTAGTATGGACCATAAGTAAATTCCTCACTTACATTTAATTTATGTTAAGGAATCACATAATCATGCCATATTGGATTCCATCTTAACATACCAAATTTGTTAAGTGAGAATCCCATTCTCAAGTCATATCGTACTTTAATTTCCACTTAACGCACTAAATTATTAAGTGGAAGTCCCATTTTCAAAAACATATCAAACATATTAAGGCTTTCACTTAATATACCAAATTTGTTAAGTGAGAGTCTCATTTCATCACATATTTGATCCTATTTAACATACCAAATTTGTTAAGTAAGGATCTAATTTGTTAAGTAAGGATCCTATTTAAGAAGATAGCTTCTAGGGAGAATAAAACCCTCTTGGTGATCTGGCTACGGCCATAGGATCCCACTTCATCTACTCCATTGACTGAGGTGAGGACAAGTTCCCCTACTTGACCTCCAACTTCAATCTTAGTGAAGATGGAGTGGTGACCTCGCACCGTCGTGGTCGGACCACCACCACCACCACCATCACCATCATCAGTGCCAGTGACAATGACAGCTATAGAGGGGGAAGAGGACAATTTTGTAGTCCCCATGGTAGTGGATCTCCCTAGGGACACTACTCCACCCATGAGCAATCATGAGCATATCTCTTCCAGTGAGCATGACCCTCCTAGAGCTAGCATTCTAGTGACAGGTAGTGTTAGATGCATCTCTATCAGTGAGCACAGCCTCTCTACTGATCAATAACACATATTTATACCAGCACAGTTAGACCACCCCTAGATGATATTTTAGCACAGTACTTTGCAAAGAAGAGAGAACTTCTAAGGAGTGACTGGTCAGATTATGAGGAGAGAAAGGCTAGCTTTGATCCAAATGGGGATGATCTTCTTGAGGATTTGGTCGAAGTTCACATGGTCAATACTATGGGGTCCCTCCATAGAGACCAGCATAGTCAAAAAGGTATTGTAGTTGAAGAAGATGATGTCGTCCATTCAACTCATCACCTCCTCCAACAACTTAGATACAGGGATGATCATATTGATCAAATGGGGAAGAAGATTAAAGAGTTGATGGCGGTGTCGTGAATAGAATTCTCAGGCCACAACCATCACACACACTTTAGATCATCCTAGATACATTGTAGAGGGAGACAGTGGTAGCTTGCATAGGAAGGTGGTGGATCGCACCTCCGTGCATGAAAAAGACATTAAACACATGGTGGAGAAATAGGTGAGGGATGTGTTGGCGCAAGCACGAGGTGGCTCATATGTTCCAATGGGTAGACCCTACCCAGAGGAATTTGATGGTGACCAATACCCTAAGGGCTTTATGCCTTCATCCTTTCAAAATTTTGATGAGGGAACCACTGGCAGCACATAGCATATTTCAGGACTAGATGTTACAATTGCTGGTGGTAGCGATGCACTCTTATTCTGCCTTTTTGTCAGTAGCTTGACAGGCATCAAATTTGATTGGTATGTTAAATTACTCAATGGTTCAGTGAAGACATTTGCAGAGTTGGAGCAGCTCTTTATTAAGTGATTTGGAGCTCACCAAAGGGTAACTCTGAGTGATCTCATTGTAGCTCAACAACACCCCGGTGAGTCCCTCATTGATTACATTATTAGATGGCACAATTTAAATATGAAATGTGAACCATAGTTGTTTGAATAGCATGCCATTGAAATTCTACTCAAGAATATTCATGGCTCAGTCGCCTTCATGCTTAAAGGGTTCACCATTAAGATATTTGAGAAATTAATCAATAAGGTGGCTAGTCTACAAGGAGAGGTCAAACAATTACCTTTCCAAGATCACTCAGCCAAGCCCAGACTGCAAAAGTCATTTAAGAAAAAGCCAGGGGTAGTCATAGTAGTTGACAAAGGGAAGCAGCCAGCCAAGGTTCAGTCAGACAAACCTCAAGCTCAGCAGCCTCCTCTATCACCTCCTTTATCACCACCTTGATCATCATATCACCCACCTCAATTTCCACAGCATCCTCCACTGCCGCCTGCTCAGCAGTATCCCCATCCACAACATCAGCAGCAGTACTTCTATCCACCACCAGGTAGTTATCACTTGCCTACTCTTGTGATAAATTGAATAAACCTTATTCATTCAAGAGGGAGGTAGTCAAGAAGATCTTTAAGAACCTCTTAAGGAAGCCTGATTTTCAGTTACCAATGCCTAGGAGGCCGGGGGATGTGGGAAAGATTCATGATCCAAACTATTTCCCCTACCACCACATGTTAAGTCATGTCTGGAAGATTGCTTTACCTTTAAGGACTAACTTGAGCATAGCTACAAGTTGGGTGCCATTATCATTCCTAAAGAATACCTACTAGAATAACGTTCTAGTTCTGTTAATACTTGGGAAGACACATGATCTTCTCAAGATAGAGGAAGGTTGGGATATCTCCCTATCGAACCTCTAAGAAAGTCATTTTTAAGATCAAAAAGTTACCCTTGCAGGTGCCTGAAGTAGCTCAAACCTCCAACTCTAAGAAAGGTTTGCAAGTTGCTAAGGGCAACTTGAGGGAGGTAGAATCCCAGCAGTAGCAGCGACAGCTTTCACTTGCCTGGGATATCACATTAACACAACCATTGACCGAGTCTAGAAATCCTTCTACAGTTGAAGCCATATTCCTTTAGCCAGTTCTTCTTCTAGTAGTTGCATTGTATCAGTAGAGGGGGTGCCAAATCCCTCACTCTGCTTACTTTACTTGATTTTTACTTTGTACCTTCATTAAAATCTAAGAAATGAATGAAGAAAAAGACTTATTCCACTTAAATCCTCTCTACTTTTGATGATCTTGATGATTTTATTCTTCTAGAAAGCTCTCAAAGTACTAATAATTATAACAATTCTAATCCAAGCCTTTCTGAGTTTGAAATGGATTACCCATTCCTAAATCACCCGGGTTTGCCCATTGAGATAGATTTAGAGTCATCTCACTCCGATGATGTTATAGAAGAATCTATAGGTGAACTTGATGAGTAGGTAGAACTTTCTATTAAACCATCTCATGAAGTCACTGAAGTTAACCTTCATAGTGGCAAAGTTCTACCTCATAGGGTATCACCTCATGATAAGGGTAAATAAGCCATTGGTTCTAGCAATCAAAAAACCCCTCCACAAGATGCTCCACCAATGGATATGCTTGTGGAGGACCATCCCAAAGTTGATTACAATGTTCTCGCTCACCTAAGAAAGTTACCAGCTAAACTAAGCATATATGATGCCCTTGTCTTATCCAAAGAGATGAGAGAGTCATTGATCAAAGCTCTTCTTGATCCAGAAATATGCTTAGCTCAGCTGACCACTATTGGAGAGGAGGCATGTTTTTTAAGAGAAGCTCATGGAGTCATTCACTGATGAAGACATTCTTTTGGGGACAATGAAGTACAACTGTCCCCTCTACATCAATGGACATGGGCAAATTCAGACTCTCTAGGGTGTTAGTTGATCCAGGTGCATCAATGAACTTTATGAGTCTAAAAACCATTGCCTACTTGAGGATCAACATCTCCAAACTTTGAGAAGATCGGATGATGTTGAGAGGATTCAATGAACAAGGCGAGAGGGCTTTAGGCTCTATAGTATTACAACTAGAGATAGATGACTGGAAGACAGAAGCGAAGTTCTACATAATTGATTCAGATAAATCTTTTACTACTTTGCTCGATAGGCCTTGGATACATGCAAACAACATGATTATATCCTCTTTACATCAATGCATCAAATTCAGAAGAGGTGGAATTGAGTATCGTGTCAAAGGAGACTTGAAGCCATTCTCAGTTAGAGAGGTCAAGATTTATGAAGATGCAACCTACTATCTTCCTCTAAATCAAAAAGTATATTCCCACGAATTTGGTGAAAGTTCAAAATCAAAAGAAAAAGAAATAAAAGATAAAGCAAAATTAATTGAAAAAGAAAAAGAAAAGAAAAAAAAAAAAGAAAAAGAAAATACAAGTGAATGAGAATCAGACACCGAGGAAGAGGGAGAGCCAAATGTTAGATACCACCCACAGTTTGCTCCTCCATATGAACACATGGGTAGGATGACTCGAAGTCCACTAGGTAGAGGAAGAGGCAAGTCCAGAGGCAGTTCTAGAGGTGGAAGATCTCCTTGCTGGCGGCCACCTTGTAGGAGTTATGTTCCAACTCACAGGAGTACTCCGCTATCCACATAGACTTAGAGTCTAGTTCAGAGGATGAGTCTCATGTGGTTAGCACGCTGACCAACTCCTCTCAGTGGGTCCCTTTAGAGGTGATGTTTGAGCGAGACAGTGATAAAGACCAGGCCTCCAAGCAAAGCATGAATGTATCCAAATCATCATTATATAGAATAATTAGGTAGTAGTTGGGAACTTTACCGCTAACCTCACTTTCTTCCCAAAAAGTTGAAGGTTTGGTAGTTAAGGATGCCCCCAAGTCATCCACATATGTTAAGCTATTGAGGATTTTGTTGGAAGCATCATCCTCAAGTCAAGAAGTTGATGTAGAACTTGAGGATAATTCTTAAAAAAATTTAATAAAACTACCTTTTGATTGGTATTCACCTTGTGTTATTAACTTAGTGAAGAAGGACTAATCCCACATACTTGGTCTAAACATAGGTCAGACTACTTTGAAAAACTATGGGGACAACCAAAATAGACACTCTCAATCAAGACCAGGAATAGGATTCAGCATAGTGGGTCACATTAACGATGACAACCATTGCCTAGTCATCATCACTCATTTGAAGTATAATAGGTTCTTCTCTAATCATGCTAACTCTTATGAGAAGGCATGTTTAGAAATGTCAGATGATTAAAATGAGCCTAAAGTTAGAAATGCACCACCAGAGTTTGAAGAAGAAATCAAATCAACCATTGATGAACTCAAAGAAATCATCATGGGAACAAAAGAAGATCCACACCCAATGTACATCAGTTCCTTATTAAATGAAGAAGAAATTGATGACTTAGTTAGGCTATTAGCTGAGTTTAAGGACTGCTTTCATGGAGTTATGGAGAAATGCCTTATTTATCTTCTGATTTAGCAGTTCACAAAATAGCAATAGATCCTAATACTAACCCTATTAAGCAAGTTCCTAAATGCATTTGATTAGAAATTGAACATGTCACTTTTGAAATCAATAAAATGATCGATGCTAGCTTTATTAGAAAAGAAAAATATTCTAGGTTAGCCAATGTCATCTTAGTTAAGAAAGGAATGGCCAAATTTGCATATGCATCAATTTTAGGGATCTGAATAAGGCATGTCCTAAGGATTAATTTTCACTTCCTATACCAAAATTGATGGTGGACATTACCTTATCTCATGCAGTATTCTCCTTTATGGATGGGTCATCTAGCTATAACTAAATCAAGATGCCCCCGAGGATAAAATAAATACTGCTTTTTGAACCCCGATTGAAATCTATTGTTATAAAGTCATGTCTTTTGGCCTTAAAAATATCGGTGCTATATACCAGCGGGCCATGACTCAGATTTTTAATGAACTCATTTATCATCAAGTTGAATGATATGTTGATGATCTAGTAGTCAAAAGTAAAGAAAAGGAAGACCATCTATTCGACTTGAGAGTAATTTTTGAGTAGTTAAGACAACTTAACCTCAAAATGAATCCCCTGAAGTGTGCATTAGGAGTAGCTTTAGGAAAGTTTCTTGGGTTTGTTGTCTAACACCAGGGAATAGAGATTGACCTGGAGAATATCAAGGCTATCTTAGAAATGCCACCCCTAAAAGTCTAACTCAACTCAGATCATTTCAAGTGCAGTTGGCGTATCTAAGATGCTTCATATCCTTATCAGGAAGATGTCAGCTATTCTAAGCACTTGTCAAAAAGGATGCCAAATTCAAGTAGGATGATAAGTGTCAGCATGCTATTGAAGACATCAAGCACTACCTAATGACACCTGCCAATTCTATCAACCCCTATCCTGGGCAAGCCATTGATCCTCTGCACTGCTGCATTAGATGACTCCCTTGGCACTTTATTGGCTCAAACCAATGACAAAGGGAAAGAAAATGCTCTCTACTATCTCAATCGTCATCTGATCCTTGCTAAGGTAAACTATCCACCTATTGAAAAGCACTGCTTAGCTTTAATCTTTGCATCACAAAAGCTATTGCATTACATGCTTTCTTACAAGGTGAATTTGATCTCTAGAATCAATCCACTATAATATCTCATTACATGACCAACGTTATCTGGATAGTTGGCATGATGGTCCATGATTTTGTTACAGTTTGACATCACATTCATACCCCTCTATTCTATGAAAGGACAGGCACTAGCGGATTTCTTAGCAGCACACCCACTTCCTGCTGATTCTCCGCTTAGTGATGACCTCCTTGATGAACAAATCATGAACTTAGGGGAAACTAGCATTCACCATTGGGAGATGTATTTTGATGGTGTGGCTTCCTCTCAAAAAGGAGAAGAGGCATGATTTACTCTTCCAGGGAAGGCAGGGGTAGGAATAGTTCTCCTAATTCTGAACCGCGATGTGATGAGATTCTCATATCATCTGTCCAATCCATGAACCAACAATGAAGCCAAATATAAAGCTCTGATTGTCAGTCTATTCTTTCAATCAACGAGCTCTACGTAAAGAAATACTCTCCAAAAATCTTGTTTGAAAATAATCATCAACAAACTTCTTTTCATATCAAGTTCCATCCCTTATGTGTTAGAAATTTCTTTCGCTTGCGAATCCACTACAACATGTTTAAGGTAGGTGTAAGAGAACCCAAGCGACATCCTATCCCTACATAAACACAAACACAAACACAAACTACACATAATTCTCCAGTGCTATTAGGATAGGTGTGAGAGAACCCAAGAGGCATCCTATTTCGACTAGTACAACTAAGTTAGGCGTAAGAGAACCCAAGGGTCATCCTTTCTTGGTGGAGTAACATTTCTACATGTTTAGAATATATGTAAGAGAACCTAAGTGGCATCAGATTCCTTCTTTCACGTCACAAAGAAACACATATCTTTTATCTCGGGCTATTTTAATGTGGGAGCAAGTCTCCTATGGCACTCACTCATTAGTTGCTCTAGGTCAGGCCGATATGCTACCTTGTTAGTAGGTCACCCCAGTGGTCACTTGCCTAGTGGATGTGAGTCCCCATGCTTTCTTCCTAACTTAACCATTGCAAACCAATGAGCACCTTATTAGTTTGGAAGGTCTCACTGCACAGCCGATAAGCTACCCCGTGTTGGCTTCATTTAAGAGGATGTAAGCCTACATGCTTTCTTCTTAGACTGAGCATCATACACTAACTAGGTCGAGTATGTTTGAGGTTTAGCATAAATCCCCTAGTGGTTCCTTTTCTCTTGATTACTTTAAGCTTGGGTTTAGTCCCTACATAGAACTCTTTGCTTAGTAATCGCCCTAGGTCGAATAGCCCCTGTCGAGCCGAAGATAGACTATCCCAGTAATCAGTTCCACTTTATGGAGATGTAAGTCTACATGCCATCTTTCTAGACTGATTATCGTAAACTGATGGGTACCTTAGGTTGGTTGATTATCTCCATGCTGACGGAGACCCACCTAGTGGATACACCACTCTTGGCAGATGTGAGTCCCCATGCTTTCTGCTTGAGTTGGCCACCGAATGCCGACAAGATTTTTTACAATGTTTTGGATAACGCCCCCAGCGGCACATCCCTTGTGGGCACTCTATTTGGATCACATCCTTAGCGACCTCATTTAAACACTACCTTACCCTTGGATTAGACCATCCCCCTTTCCTAGTAGCCACCCCTGTGGTTGGAGAATTTATTTAGCGTCATCCAAGATGTCCCTCAAGAACCAATGTGGTCCACACAAATATAAAATAAACAAAATATATCTTCGCTTGTGTATTAGGAATTCAATCCCCCAATGGCCTTTTTCTGAAGTAGACATCCTATTTTTAGGGCAGTATCAGCAAAACTCCATATAGGAATTGCCTGACTACTTTGAGTTTTGATAAGTCTCTAAGTCAGCGCTCTCTCAGTGGTCATCCTTAGGTTGGGTTGAACTTATTATGCCACCAATGAGTCACCCCAACGGTCATCTTTTCTTTGAAAGATATAAGTCTATTACGCATTCTTTCTAGCACTACCATTATAAACCGACGGGCAGCTTTAGGTCAAGTTCGATTTGTTGTGCAAGCGATCGATCACCCTAGTGATTCCTTGTTTGAAAAGATGTGAGTCCCTGTGATTTCTTCCTAACTTGACCATTGCACATCGAAAGACACCCTTTGGTTGGTTAGTTCTACCCCACGACCGGTAGACTATCCCATTAGATTTGCAAATCTAAGATAGATCTACGCTAATATTAGCCCCTTCTTAGTGGATCCATCAAAATTGATGAGATCCATCAAATTAAAACATCTGAAATCAACACATATGTAATTCAATCAAATGGCATTATCTTGACTACTTTCGAGTTGATATAAGTCCCCCAGAGGCATTCATTCAGTAGTTTCCCTAGGTCGGGTTCAATTTGTTGTGTCCAATAGATCACCCCAATGGTTGTCCCTTACTTTTGGAGAGGTAAGCTACGCTTTTAGCATCATTGTAATCAAAGGCAACCCCTTAGGTCAAATAGTTCTACCATGTGGCTGGTGGACTGCACCTTTGGATCGGTAGATATGAGATAGACCTAGGCCGACATAGCCCCTTCCAGTGCGATCCATCACAAATCGACAAGGTCCATCTTGAAATCTAAAACTTAAATAAATAATCAACCAACTTCTCCCCAGCGAGACATCAATCATCTCAACCTCCCGAGTGGAGTCAATTAAACCCAATTCTAACTTGCCTTCCCCAACGAGTGCACCCTTAAAAGAAATCTCATCAAATCTTATCCCTATTGGATAACTTGAACCTGCTTTCTTAGTGGAAGGTTCATACATCTATCCTTGGCAGGTTATACATCCTAATCCCTAGTTAATACTCTACCCAAATCATACCTTGCATTCAATCCAAACCTCTTATCCCTAGTGGATAACTTGAACCTGCTTCCCTAGTGGAAGGTTCACATGCTTGATCCCTTGGTGGATCCCTCCTTCCTCCCTTATGTCCTTGGCATGAGTTGAGTTGCATTGTACTAAGATCTTGATTCCTTCTACATCTTGAGTTTAGGAGTAGATCATTTCTGTTAGTGTTTGTGATCCATCAGACGTTGTTGATCATCTCGATCAACACCAATATGTGCGATGTGTCATGTTAGTCACTCCACACCTATTGCCCTTTATTGACCTCACTTTTCGAGTGAGCTCTTAGCTTCCTCATCATAAATCTAGGACTCTTATAGACACTAAGAGTTCCTTAGTCTTAAGAAACTTCTAGTGATTAGGTGAACACTTAGCCTAACCTTTGAGGAAGCTAAGAGTTCCTTAGTCTTAGAAGAGTTAGCCATAGGAATATATTGTGCCTTGGGGATTTAGGAGAACTTGTCAATCCTTCTGAAATCCAAGTCCAATCCTTGCTTCCTTCTTTCAACCCAACCTCAAATTCAAATTCAAATTCCAAAATCAAATCCAACTATCTAATGATTGAAATCCTTCTTAAATTCAAACTCTAAATCCTTTCATAAGCCATATGAACCACCTTCATATGCTTAGTCAAAACTCTTTCAAAGCAACTCAAACTTGGTTTATTTCTTTATAAATCAATCATTCTTTCATTTATATTCATGAATATAAATGAAACCCACCTTCCAATGACCAAAAATAAATCAAACCAATTCAAAATCCAAGTTAGCCTCTTTTGACCTATATCCCTTAATTTGGTCAAATTTGCTTCCAAATCACTCCACACTCAAGTGACTTTCTCATAACCCATTTATATCTTCATTTATATTCACAAATATAAATGAAATTTAAATTCAAATGGTTCAAACCAAATCCAAATCAAATCAAATTCCCAATTTTAGCCCTTTTATTCAAGCTTTTGAACTTGGCTAAATGACATCTAAATCAACTCAAAACTCATGGATTTCATCATGATTCAATCATTCCTTTAAACATTAATCCAAATATAAACATAAATCACCATTATCATATCAAATTCAAGTCAACCCAAAGCAAAACCAAGTTAATCCCTTTGGCTTGAAATTGTCATATGAACCAAAACCCACTTGGCCCTAAACTAATTGCAATTGGATGTATATTTCAATCCTAGGCTCATATGTGAGTTCAACTAAACTTGAATCAAACCTTGATCAAGCCAATTGAGCCATTTAGGCTCACTTGACCTAAAGTTTGATGGCCAATCATGAGCATTGGAGGGGTATACCCCCCCCCCCCCAGAAATCAAAGGCAATTGCATCGAGAGACTTCCTAAGCCAATTCTGAAGCCCCTCAGAGCGATCCCAAGCATCCTCAAGCCATCCTTGATAAGAATTTCCCATTCTCGAGCAAAGCCAAAATAGGACATCCCAATCCCAAGCAATACTCCCTCATTTCGCAATCAAACCCAAATTTCTCTTAGCCACACCATCACCATTCCTAGTCGAGCAAAAATGAACAATTCCCAAGCTTCCAAGCCACGGGAGGAGTGAATTTGACCGGAGCTGAGCCCCTTGCATGCGTGGATTGGTAAGCTGAGCATTCCACAACAAATCAAGCCCAGACTTCTTCAACAGGGCATCACCTCAACTAGGCGAAGCTAGCTCCGACGACCCACCACTGGACATTAGCTCCGGTGAGGTAATTTCATAAACCAAGCCTTCTATGGAAAATTGGGTTGGTCCTTTATGAAGTAAATTTGAAATTCATGGATTTTTAACCATTGGATGTGTACGTCTCCCTTCCCTAAAGGTGTGGGAAGAATTTGGAGACAATTGGAGCTCAGGTGAGCTTAGATCAATGAGAGAAGACAGACGACATCCATCTTTCATCACTCTTGAACAGAATAGATCATCAGTCATCCATCCTGTGTGATTGGAATGAACGATTCTGATCAAATCCCACGGTATAGCCTTTGATTCCTTTCCTAAATCATAGATCAAATCGTGGTCATCCGATCAATGATCGGATGGTCCACAAAGAAAGCGCGTCCGTCGCTAGCTGAGTCAACGTGCGAATGTGACTACTTAAATAACCAATCCTATCGTGCCACATGAAAAATGCATCGTGTCAGCTGTCATGTGTCCCGATGGGATTAAGGCTTTAATTAGGGCTAATTAATTTATTTTTAATCTTGAAACATTTTAAATCATAACTAATTGTAGAAAAATCCAAAAAATACAAACTTAAGCTCATTTTAAAAATATTTCAGAGTAGAATCTAGAAAAATTCTTATTAATTAATTTTGAATAGTGATTTTGACTTAATTAAGATTTTATCAAAAATCTAATTAGCTTAATTACACCTTAATTAAGCACTTAATCAATCTCAAATTTTATGTGGATATTTAGGGGGATGACCTCTGCCTCCCCTATTTTTCTAGGATTTTATTGATTGCTTAATTAGGGAAATCACTTGCTTAAGCGCTAATCACTCTCTTAATCTAATTAATCATAATTAATGAATGAAGTGTAACTTGATTAATCATTTAAACCTAATTACCTTTCTTAAACAATAAGATAATTTAGGAGATGTGGTTGGGGATACTTTTCCCAATTCATTTCCTAAGTTTTCTTTACCATTAAAAATCAAATTAATTAATGGCTAATGGGATGATTAATTGAATAATTAAGTGATTAATCTTCAAGATAAAGAAATTAGAATTTAGTTGAATATTTAAATGATTTAAGGATTAGGATTGGGGCATACCCTTGATCATTTCCCCCTAAGTTAATTTCATCATTCAAATTGAAACATAATCAAAGTGTTTAATCAATTAATTAAAGGCTTAATGAAATTGAAAAATTAAAAATCAATTCATCCACACCTAAGCAACCCTTAATTGATCTTGGGTAGCTCCTTAGGTGTTCAATAACCCAAGGTGAGAGATAATGAAATTATAGTTGGCTCATATGTGTGAGAAAATTATAAAAGTAATTAAGTCAAATACCTTAAGTTTAATTAACTATTAATCATAAGCCAATTCTATTAGGCTCCTTTCATTTCTTAGGAGCATTGTAAATTTACTTTTCATGTGATTGCATATCATATTGGCTTATTATTAACTAGTTAATTATCTTAAAGTGATATAGGTAAGGGTTAATTAATTCACTTAATTCATACCTTAACCTAATTAAAACATAAAATCAACTTAAATATTCTTCATTAAATCAAATTAATTCACACATGGGGAATTGGGTTAAGATTAGCAAACCTCTTTCATATTTCCTAAATCAAATCAAACTCAAAGTTAAAAAAAATGCCTTTAAAGAATTTTGGTTCATTTTAAATAGCCTTATTTGATTTGATTGTCCTTAGAAATTAATTGGGATGAATGAAATCATGTGCTTACATTCCTTTATTTCTTTCCAATCATGTTAAAGTTTGCTTGTCATATAAAATCATGCATTCATTTCTTTTAAAATTAATTAAATGAAATATTTTCTTTTATGTCAAATTGCATGTGTTGAATTAAATTAAGAATATGTGTGGCTATTTTAATTATTAAATAAAAAGAACTATTTTCAAAACCTATAAATTAATTATTGAAAATGAAGTGATCTTAATTACAAGTATCTATAAGCTTGCATGTGATAATAATATAAGATATGCAATATGAAGTTCTCTTTCCTTATCCTGCTTGGATTCACATAGGATTTGCAAGTGTATAGTTCATTTGAAAAGAACATAACACTTGCCTAAATCTACTCCTATGCATCTTCATGTTTAGACTTAGGAAGAATTTCATATCACATATGTAAATCACATAATCAAATCAAACACAACATTTTTTGCATGATCCCCTATTCATGTGGTTCTTTTTGTGCATTCATATGTATTTGAGAAAAGTGTTATATTAGTCTGGACATCCTAGGGTTGCGATGCTTTAAGTAGCACTAAGTAGGTCTTGCTCGTTACGCCCCAGGTGTAGAAAACAATGGTGTCGTACTCACTTAAAATTATTATACATATGCATGTGTGATGTGGCCAATTAATAAAGAATCATAAATCAAATAAATCAAATATAACCTTTTGCATGGATTTTCTTATCCTTATAGTTGTTCATACATCTACATGTATTTAAGAAAAGTGGTATATTAGTCTGGACATCCCGGGGCTGCGAGGCTTTAAGTAGCCCTAAGTAGGGTAGTGATTTCTATCTCTCTAGATAGTACACTACTCTATAATTTCATATCTGATCACCTCAATAAGTACATCCTCAGATTTGCGTGGTGTCCCCTCACATATACACACAACACCAAACCAAAAATAAAAATCATAATTTTTTTGGCACTCTGCTAGGGAGAAGTTGGTTTTATTTTTTGTTTAAGTTTAGACTTCAAGATGGACCTTGTCAGTTTGAGATGGACCACACTGAGAAAGGGTCATATCGACTTAGGTATGTCTCAGATTTACCAATCTAAAGGGGTAGTCCACCAGCCACATGGTAGAACTATCCGACCTAACAAGTGCCTTTCAGTGTGCAATGGTCAAGTTAGGAAGTAAGCACAGGGACTCACATCCTCTTAAACAAGGAACCATTGGGGTGATCGGTCGCTTGCACAATAAATCAGACCCGACCTAAGGCTGCCCATCGATTTACAATGGTCATGCTGGAAAGAATGTGTAATAGACTTATATATTTCAAAGCGATGACCGTCAGGGTGACTCGTTGGCAGCACAACAAGTCAAACTTGACCTAAGGGTGACTACTGAGAGAGTGCTGACTTGGGGACTTATCTCAACTCAAAGTAATTAGGCAATTTCTATAGGGTTTTGCTGACACTACCCTAAAGATAGGATGCTTGCTTGGGAAAGGGAGCCCTGGGGGCTTAAATTCCTAATCCATAAGCAAAGATATATTTTGTTTATTTTATATTTGTGTGGACCCTGTTGGTTTGTGAAGGACCATACTAGAAGGAGCTTATATCTACCTAGTCATATCTCAGACTAACAGAACTAAGGGAGAATCCATGCATCCGCTAAACAAATTTTCCAACCATAGGGGTGGCTACTAGGAAAGAGGGACTGTCCAATCCAAGAGTAACCGGATAGTGTCTAAATGGGGTCGCTAACAACATGATCCAATTAGAGTGCCCACAGGGGAGGTACCGTTGGGGGCTGTTGACCTCATTTTTAGAATGAGCTCTCAACACCTCCATCTTAGGCTTAGAACTTCTCTTAAAATTTAAGAGTTCCTTAGTCTTAAGACACATCTAGTGATTAGGTGGACATTCTCCCTGAGCCCTACAAGACTTAAAAGAGTTATCCATAAGAATAGGTCATGCCTTAGGGGTGTTAGGAAAAATCCCCTACCCTTTAGCTTAAACCTTTCCTCACTTTCCTACTTTTAAGTCAAACTCCAAATCTATTCTATTTGATTTTCTCAAACTCTAAATCAATTCCATGATTGAAGTCCATGATTGAAATCCATGATCAAAATCCATCACAAATTCCTAAGTCAAATTGTCCTAAGTCCTTAGCCCTTTCTTAAGGACTTTGCCAAAATCATGATCAAAACCTATGCAAATCTTTGAGATTTTCTCACGAGCCATTTATATTCACATTTATAAATGAAATATAAATTCAAACCCATCAAACCAAATTCAAAATTCCAAAATAATTCATGAAATTTTCCTAATTTCCTTTAATTTTTCATTAAAAGATTTAGCCAAAATCAACTCCAAATCTTGATCAAACCTATTCAAAACCTTGAGATTTTCTCAAAATTATTTATATTCTCATTTATATTCTCATATATAAATGAAATATAAATATAACTCAATTCAATCAAACCCAAAAAAAATATTCCAAATTAAAAATGCTTAAAAATCCCTTAAATTCCTTAATTTTTCATTAATGGATTTAACCTAAACTTTGATCAAACCACTTCAAAATCAAGGGATTTTCTCAAATATATTTTTGTATTCTCATTTATGTTCTCATATATAAATGAATATAAATATAAATTAATCAAATCCAATTCAAAAATTAAATTTCAAATTAAAAATTGCTTTATATCCATTAAATTTCATTTAATGGATTTAACCCAAATCATGATTAAACTCTTTCAAATTCTTGAAAATTTCTCATGATCAATTTATATTCTCATTTATATTTACATATATAAATGAAATATAAATTCAAACAATCAAAACCAACTCCAAAAATCAAACTCATATCAACTCAAAATCAAATCTAAGCCTTTCAAGTCAAAATCTTGAACTTAGCCAAAATTAAATCAAATCAAGCCAAACTCTTGATTTTCTGTCATGGTTCAATCAACCCTACAATCATGAGCTCACATATAAATCCAAACTTCAATCACTAAATCAAAACCCAAATAAAAAATCTAACGCAAGACCCCTTCATATTCTTCCTTTGAATATGAAATTTTCAAATGGATCAAAATCCATTTGACTTCAAACCACTTGTAAATGGATTTATATTTAAATCATAAATCCATATACAAGATCAATCAACTTCAAATCAAGCTTTGACCAAGCCATTTAATTCACTTAGGCTCACTTGACCCAAAGTGACCTAAAGTACCCATATGAGCCAACTTTTGATCCTAACTAAATTAGATTGAACCAAACTCATATTTGCCTCTCATCATGATCAACAATCATCATGGGATGATCAATCAATCAAATTGGGTCAAACCAAGACAAACCTAAGGGTTGACCAAGTCAACACTTAACCTAAAATGAAACCTAACATGAACAAAATCAACTATAGGCCAAATTGATTAAAACCATTGATCCAAGTAGTTTCATGACCTATGTTTGAACTTGACCAAGTCAACCCTTGAACCTAACCTAGCCCCTTTGGCCCACTTGAACCAAGTTGACCCATTTTGACCTAAAAGGCCAAAATGTGTCAAAACTTGATCTAAGACAAATTGAATGAAATCAATGGGTCAAGTCCATTCCAAATCACTTGTGGAACTTGACCAAAGCCTCAATTGGAAAATTAGACCCAACCTAGTCCAATTGTCCTTAGACCCAACATGACCTAAAGGGGTCTTGTTGAGCCAAAATTGATTAGAAACAAAGATACCAATCCACTCCATATGAGTAACCTAACCTAAACCTACCCTTGACCTACCTCAAATAGGTCAAGTTGACCCATTTGACCTAAATGAGTCATATGAGCCAAAACCAAATCTAATCCAAATTGATTCAAACCAAAGGCACCAAAACATTTCAAATGGTCATATGAACTTGACCCAACTCTTGGTTTGACCCAATTTGACCTATTGGTCAACTTGACCCAAGTTGACCCATTTTGACCTAAATGGGTCAACATGAGCCAAACCCTATCAAATGGATTCCAAATCTATTGAAACTTGGCCCAACCTATTTTCTCAACATAATACCCAAATTGAAAAAAATAGCAAAATGACCACTATACACCTAGGCCATAGAACAAATTTTGGCCTAGCCCATGGGTGTCATGCACTCATCACAAACATTTGAGGCTCTCCTAAAACCTCAAGGAGACCCAGTGATGAGTGGT
Source organism: Cymbidium sinense (assembly GCA_021442155.1). Lineage (NCBI taxonomy): Eukaryota > Viridiplantae > Streptophyta > Magnoliopsida > Asparagales > Orchidaceae > Cymbidium > Cymbidium sinense. The sequence goes on along the minus strand of CM038220.1, from coordinate 125,838,522 downwards.
GCACCCAACCCAATGGGTTTGGGTCAACCCATTTGGCCTATGGACCAAACCCGAACCATAGGCATGAAATTAAAAATTCAAACTCCTCCCAAACCTCAATTGGATGCACATGGGAGTTAGCTTCCACTCCTCTGGCCAAACCGACCTTGTGCTCATCTTTAACCACTCAAACAACCAACTCTATGGTGACAATTGGATCAAAATGATAAGCATATGCTCGGCCGTCTGATTGACATAGGGGGAGATATACTCCCCCTAATTTGCTAAAACCACACTTCACTCTTACTTGATTGAGGTCTAGGAAGCTTTAGCAAACATCATAGAGCTTTCCCAAGGCCTCTAGAAGAGATTTGGAATTCATCTTTCTCAATTTTCAAATAGTGAAAATAGGGGAGCTCACCTTGACTTCCAAATTTCTCCACACTTGATCCCACTTCAATTCCTTCTACACTCATCATCCAAGGACTCAACCGAGCTTGCCTAAGCATCCAATTGAGTTCTAAAGCCAAAGAGAAGAACAATTCGATCAAAGCCTCAAGGGGAGCTAAGGGGAGTTGGTCCACCCACTCATCTACTCAACCTCAAGAGCTAGGAACTTCAACAGGGCTTCATCCCCACTAGACGAAGCTACCTCATCGATCCCGATCACCAGTGATCACCTCCAGTGAGGTTAGTGAATTTTCGACCACTTAGGCTAAGAGGTGTTGGTCTTTTGTGAAGTGGATTTTCATCTCATAGGATCTTAGCCGTTGGATTGGCCGCTTTGGTCCCTTAGATGGTGTGGGTTAAGTCTTGATTGAATCCATGAAAGATCGGGCTCAAATCTTCCCTTGGATTTTGAACGGCTCACATTCCTCCTCAGGGAGGAACTCAGTCCATCTCAGGCCCATCCATGCATTTTTAGATGGACGGCTGAGATTTTTAGACACATTTTTAATCCCTTTATCTTATTTAAAACTGTGGGTGTATCCTCTACCATCCGATCTTTAATCAGACGGCTAAGGGTAAAAATGTGTGTGCCATCACCGCCTCTCTTGATGTGATAACTTAAGTAATGGCTCATAGCGCGACATGTGCAAAGCGCGTTGACCGCCGCCACTAATCACATCGTGGATGGGGTATTAAGTGGGGATTAATTATTTAACTAATTAATATCTAATTAATCCCTACAGCTTCTAAAAATCATAACTCCTCATAGAAAAATCAAAAAAATAAAAAGAAAATTGCCTTTGATAGATATTTCAATCTAAAATTTTCTAAAAATGTTTTCAATACATTTTGATTTCCCTTCTTCTCTAAATTTGGGTTTCTTTGGGAATGGTAATTAGCTAATTACTTTCTAATTAAGTCACCAATGGATCTCAAATTTCTAGGGTTCATTTTAGGGGATGACCTCTGCTCCCCTAATTTTCTTGAGATTTATTGAGGCATTGATTAGGAAAATTGCTAGCTCATTTCCTAATGACCCCTTGATATAATTAAGGGTAATTAAGATGTAATTAATGGATTTTCTCTATGTTTAAGTTGGATTAAGGTTAGATCTAATGAATAGGGGGTTTTAGGGAATAATTTTAGGGTATTTCCCCAAGCTATTCCCTAAACCCCCTTTTATTTCCTTAATTCCTTTCTTAATTAAGGGTTAATCCATTAATTACCCTTTTAAATAATTTTCAAAAATTCTAAAAATCTCCAGAACTTAATTAATCTACCTTGGGTAGATACTTAGGTGTTCAATAGCCTAAGTCTAATTAGGGAAATTAAAACTGCTTTCATAAGTGTGAGAGGGTGTTTTAAAAGTACTTAAGCTAAACCCCTTATCTTAATTAACTTTTAATTATGAGCCAAATTTCATTAGGCCTTTTCATTACTAGGTGCAAAGCAAATTTACATACCTTGTGAGTTTTATGTCATCTTATTGGCTCATAATTACTTAGTTAATTCCCCTAAGGTGGTGTGTAAGGTTAATTCATAATGCATACCTTAACCTAATAAATAGTTAAAAATGGATTTAATTATCTAAAAATTAAACTAAAACACAAAACACATGTGGGAATGGGTTAGGAACAGCAAACTAATCTCACCCTTTTAAAATTGAATTAAACTTCAAACAAACAAAAATCATTTTGAAATTCACTTTGATTTATTCTAAGTTTTCTTATTCCTTAAGAATGCCTTTAGGAATTAAGTAAAGTGAGTTTGTTCATGAAACTACATTGCTTTAAATCTTTCCCAACATGTTAAATTGTATGCCATGTGACTTATGCAGCCATGATTTCATGTTTTCAAAGTTTTAAAATGAAATTATTTACTTCATGTCAAATTTCACTTATGCCTTTCTTACTTTCATGCATGTATGTGTTATTTTGGAGAAAGAAAACCCTTTTCTACTTAAGAAAATTCATGCATCTAAATCTTTTAAATTTTATTAAATAAATTACTTAGCATACATCATAAAGTGTGTTAATTATCTTCAATTGTGTGTATAGATATGCTTAGGGTCCATCCATACGCATGTTATATATGTTGGGAAAGATTAAAGTAATGTATGTTATGTGAATTTTGATTCATTTTTCTTAATTTTAAAATCTCTTTATGTTTGAATAGGTTTGTTTAGAATTGATCTAAACTTAGGATTAATTAAAAGATTTAATCAAAACATTCAACTTAATGAAATTAAAATGTGAACTTACTTTAGAAATTACTTAAGGATTAGGGAAGGAAGGAGAAGTTCTCTTCTCTCTCCCTCTCTTTATAACTTAGTAATTAATTATAGTTTTCACTTGAACCAAACTAAAACATGAAATAAAATCAAGCCAAAACCACTAAACAACTTAAATGAAACCCTCCTCTAAGTTGAACTTGTCTTTCACACTTAGAAAATTCAAACCTAAAGTCCTAAGCTAAGCATACCACACAAACCTTCAAAGCACACACATTAGCTGAAGTCACTACTTCTAGTTTTAGGTTAGGTCTGTGCATGGCTTAATGTTATATTTTGTTTTGTGATGAATGTTTTAGATTGGATGTTAGGGTGTATGCTCGTAGAATGGATGGTAGGATGTGCTTAGTCTAACTATTCTTTTCTACGGGGGATTGTGCTAAAGGGACACTATCATAGATAAAAATATAAATGCTTCTTGCTTGCAGCTGCTTATACCCCTTTGCATAATCCATAGGCCAGGTGGACTTTGTCACCCATGTGTGGGATGAAAAGTCCAATATACATGCTTAGGATTTGTGTGGTGGTGCCCGACCACAAATGGCCATTTATTCTTTTTGCACTAGTTTTATAAATTGATTGATATTTGTTTAACTTGTGCATTAAGTGGCATACTTTTTCTAGTTTCTTCCTTTCTTTATGTATGACCTGGATGTGGATTAGGCTTCTTTAGGGAAAAATAAATCTTTTACCCAACTTAACAACTTGAAATAAAACTAAACAACTCATAACCTTACCTAAAGCTTAGGATTAAAATCAAGAAAAAAGAATTAGAAACCCCTTAGCTGAATGAGTTCTTTTCTTTATAATATCATGCACAATAGCATCTTATTTTACTCTTGATTGGAGGGCTTTCATCTTTTCTAGAGAACCCGACTTGACCTTTGATGGCTGTGGTGGAAACTCACCCCTAAAATTCTAGCTGATTTTGGCCAATGATCTATTTCTCATGCATTAGTCATAAAAATCCTATTAGCCTGAGTCAAATTGATTATCTAAAAATAAAATAAAATGAAATTTGAAATGCATTTGATTTATGCCATTTGAAGCATGTCCCTTTACTTGATCTAGTCTCTTTAGGGAGTGAGTTTAAAAATTTAGTCTCTTTCTAAATAAAAATAGCCTAGCTATCTTGTATAAGCATAAAGACTTGCCTACATGTATCTAAAATTTTAGGAGGAGTTAGTTGGCAGCCACCCCCAGGTGATTATAAGTCCAAACGTCGGGTGGTTTGTCCTCTCTTGTGGAGGCAAACCAAATACCCATTTTCATCTTAGATTTAGGTTATGCTTTCGGCTTTTGTTGAAGCTTCCTAGATTTAGGTTCTGAGGTTGCTTCTCCCCTTTGTGGGCCATAAGCATAATTCCTCACCTCTTAGGAATTTCTTTAATCTTGTTAAGGAATCTTAAGTTCTAAAATTCTAATAAAAAATACAACTCAAACAAACTAAATCAATTTCCAAAATGTAAAACCCAATTTTAGGATAGCTTGAGATGCTCGCTAGGTTTCCTAGCATTATGAGCATCTCCTACTTATTCCTATTTTAGCTTCGATAATAACTCCCTCTTTTGATCAATCTCATTTGATCTTCAAAAACATAAACTAATCAATTGATAGTCTTTCCTATTGAAATCTTTAGATACAACGATCATTTACCTTAATCGAGAGTTTTCTTAAAGGATCATGTCCTTTAGGATGTAATTAAATATGGGGTTTGCCCCTGTAGGGAACTTAATGAACCCGATTTAAAATAAACCTGCTTTTACTTTTCCATGTAAAGTAGGGGAAGAATCTCTGGTACATATGGAGACCCATCTTCCTTAGAGTCCTTATTGAGGTGATTGGTTCCATTAAAGCATAGTGACTTCTGTCTTTCAAGATAGTACACTATACCTTGATGATGTACCTGATCTCCTAAATAAGTACATCTGTGGATCTACCATGGCATCTTACTAAGATGAATTTCTATAAGGTCTCTCCTTTCTTTTCCCCACATATTTGAAAGGTAACTCCCTTGTATAAGATTTATTAACCAACAGGGGCTTTATCCAAAACCCTGTAAAATAAAGCCTGTAAGTATTCGATGACCAACTCAAGGAGAAAGTGTGGGGACTCACATCTGCCAAGAATAATGTATCCATTGGGTGGGTCACCATCAGCATGGCGATAACCAACCAACCTAAGGTGCCCATAAATTTGCAATAATCAGTTTAGAAAGAAGGCGTGTAGACTTACATCTCTCTAAAGTAAAACTGATTGCCTGGATAGCCTATCTTCGGCTTAACTGGGGCTATCTGACCTAGGGAGACTACTAAGAAAGGAGTCTTGTGTAGGGACTAAATCCAAGCTTGAAGAAGTCAAGAGGAAAGGAACCACTGGGGGACTTACCCTAAACCTCAAATATACTCGACCTAGTTAGTGCATGATGGCTAGTTCAAGAAGAATGCATGTAGGCTTACATCCTCTTAAACGAAGTCAACACGGGGTAGCTTACCGACTGCACAGTAAGGCCTACCAAACTAACAAGGCACTCGTTGGTTTGCAATGATCAAGTTAGCAAGAAAGCGTAGAGACTCACATCTGCCAGACAAGTAACCACTAGGGTGACATACTAACAAGGTAGCATATCGGCCTGACGTTGAGCAGCTAATAAGTGAGTGCCACAGGCAGCTTGCTCCTACATCAAAATAGCATGAGACAAAAGATATGTATTTATTTGTGATGTGAAAGAAGGAATAGGATGTCGCTTGGGTTCTCTTACACCTATCCTAAACATGTAGAAATGTTACTCCACCAAAAAAGGATGCCTCTTGGGTTCTCTTACACCTAATATAGTTTTACTAGTCAAAATAGGATGCATCTTGGGTTCTCTCACACCTATCCTAATAGCACTGGAGGGTTGAATGTAGTTTGTGTTTGTGTTTGTGTAGGGATAAGATGCCGCTTGGGTTCTCTTACACCTATCCTAAACACATCGTGGGGGATTCACGAGCGAAAGAATTTTCTAACACATAAGAGATGGGATTTGATATGAAAAGAAGTTTTATTGATGATTGTTTTCAAACAAGATTTATGGATAATATTTCTTTAAGTAGAGTCTATTGATGGGAAGCATCAGGCACTCTCCCTTATAATTTATAAGTTGATAAGATCCTCCTTGGTAGGCCTTCTCTATGATAAAAGGACCTTCCCAAGTGGGTTTAAACTTTCCTCCCATCTTTCGACAGCCAACAATTGGTCTCATTAGAACTAAAATAAGCTCTCCTACTTGAAAAGCTCTAGGGCAAACCAACTTGTTGTGTGCTTGAATCATCTTGGCTTTATACAACTTGAGGTTCTGGCATGCCGAGAGGCATCTCTCCTCTATTCATGCTTTGCTTAGAGGCCTGGTCTTCATCACTGTCTACCTCGAACATCACCTCCAAAGGGACCCGCTGAGATGGGTTGGCTAGCATGCTAATCACATGAGACTCATCCTTTAAACTGGACTCTAAGTCTATGTGGATAACGGGGGTACTCCTGTGAGCTAGAGCATAACTCCTACCTGCTGGCCGCCAGCAAAGAGGTCTTCGCCTCTAGAACTACCTTTGGACTTGCCTCTTCCTCTACCTGGTGGAGGTTGAGTCATCATACCCATATGTTCATATGGAAGAACAAACTCTAGGAGGTATCTAACATCTAGCTCTACCTCTTCTTCAGTGTCTGATTCTCTTTCACTTGTATTTTTTTTCTTTTCCTTTTCTTTTTAAATTTCTTTTTATTTTTCTTTTGTTTCTTTTTCTTTTGATTTTCAACTTTCACTAAGTTCACTAGAATAGACTTTTTGATTTGGAGGAAGATAGTAGGCTACATCTTCATAAATCTCAACCTCTCTAACTGAGAATGGCTTCAAGTATCCTCTGACACAATACTCGATTCCACCTCTTCTGAATTTGATGCACTGATGTAAAGAGAATGAAACTGTGTTGTTTGTATGTATCTAAGGCCTACCAAGTAAAGCAGTGAAAGATGTATCTGAATCAATTATGTAGAACTTGCCTTCTATCTTCCAGTCATCCATCTCTAGTGGTAACACTCTCGAGCCTAAAGCCCTCTCTCCTTGTTCATTGAATCCTCTCAACATCATCCGATCTCCTCAAAGTTTAGATATGTCGATCCTCAAGTAGGAAAGGGTGTTTAAACTTATAATGTTCACTGATGAACTTTGATCAACTAACACCATGGAGAGTCTGAATCTGCCCATATCCACTGTGATGTAAAGGGGACGGTTGTGCTCCATTGTCCCCAAAAGAAGGTCTTCAACAGTGAATGTAACTCCGTGAGCTTCTCGTGAAAAACATGTCTCCTCTCCAATAGCGGTTAGCTGAGCTAAACATATTTTTGGATCAAGAAGGGCTTTGATCAATGACTCCTTCATCTCTTTGGATAAGATAAGGGCATCATATATGCTTAGTTTAGCTGACAACTTTCTTAGGTGAGTGAGGATATTATTGTCAACTGTGGGCTGGTCCTCCAAAAGCATATCCATAGGTGGAACATCCTATGGAGGGGCTTCTTGATTGCTAGAACCAATGACTTGTTTACCCTAATCTTGAGGTTCTACCCTAGGAGGTAGAACTTTACCACTATGAAGGTTGACTTCAGTGACTTCATGAGATGGTTTAATGAAAAATTCTACCTGCAGCTTCTCCTATAGGATCATCAAAGTCAGATGACTCCAAATCTATCTCAATGGGCGAACCCATATGATTTTAAAATGGGTATTCCATTTCACAATTTGAAAGGATTGGATCAAAATTGTTATAATTATTAGTACTTAGAGAGCTTTCTATAGGAATAAAATCACCAAGATCATCAAAAATAGAGAGGATGTAAGCAGAAACAATCTTCTTCTTCATTGAGTGTTTAGATTTGGATGAGGCTATAAAGTAGAAATCAAGTAAGTAAGCGAAGTGAGGGATTCCCCCCACCACACTCCACTGATATAGTGCGACTGCTAGAAAAAGAATAGCTGAAGGAGTTGTAGCTGCAATTGTGGGAGGAGTGCCGAACTCGATCGGTGGTTGTGCTAATGTGCTATCTCGAGCAAGTGAAAACTATCGCTACTACTGTTAGGCTTCTACCTCCCTCAAGTTATCCATAACAACTTGCAAACCTTCCTTAGAGTTGGAGGTTTGAGCTATTTCAGGTACCTGTAAGGGTAACTTTCTAATCTTAGAAATAATTATTTTGGAGGTTTGGGATAGGGAGATATCCCAACCTTCCTCTATCTTGAGAAGCCCACAAGTATTCCCTAGTATTACCCTAACATAACCTAGTAAGTATTTCTTAGGGATGACAATGGCACCCGACTTGTAGTTATGCTCAAGCCAGTCCTTAAAGGTAAAGCAATCTTCTAAGACATGACCTAGCATGTAGTGGTAGGGGAAAAAATTTGAATCATGACTCTTGCCCACATCCTCCGGCCTCCTAGGCTCTAGTAATAGAAAATCAAGCTTCTTTAATAGGTTCTTAAATATCTTCCCGACTACCTTCCCCTTGAATGAATAAGGTTTGTTCAATTTTTCAGTAATAATAGGTAAATGATAGCTACCTGGTGGTGGATAGGAGTGCTGATGCTATGCATTGTGGATGGGGATACTACTAAGCAGGCAGTGGTGGAGGTCACTGTGGCAACTGAGGTGGCCGATATGACGGCCGAGGTGGTGGTAAAGTAGGTGGTAAAGGAGGCTACTGAGCTCGAGGTCTGTCTAACTGAACCCTGGCTGACTTCTTCCCTTTGTCAACTACCATGACTACCTCTAGCTTTTTCTCAAATACCTTATGTAGTCTGGGCTTGGCTGACTGATCTTGGAAAGGTAACTGTTTGACCTCTCCTTGTACACTAGTCACATTGTTGATTAATTTCTCAAATGTCATAATGGTAAACTCTTTAAGCATGAAGACAACTAGGCCATGAATATTATTGTGTAGAATTTTAATGGCATGATGTTCAAATAGTTGTGATTCACATTTCATACTTAAATTACACCATCTAAGAATGTAATCAATAAGGGACTCACCAGAGAGTTGTTGAGATACAATGCGATGCCCATAGTTACCCATTGTTGTGCTCCAGCAAATCTCTTGATAAATAGTTGCTCTAACTCAGCAAATATTTTCACTGAACCATTGGGTAGTTCAGCATACCAATCAAATGCGATGCCTATCAAGCTACTGACGAAGAGGCGGAACAAGAGTGGATTGCTTCCACCAGCATTGCAACATCCGGCTCAAAAATGTGTTATGTGCTGTCGGGGATTCCCATTGCCATCAAAAATCTTGAAGGACAGAAGTACAAAGCCCTTAGGGTATTGGACACCATCAAATTCATCTAGGTAGGGTCTACCCTTTGGAACAAATGAGCCACCTCAGGCTTGCGCCAATGCATCCCTCACTTGTTACTCCACCATTTGTTTAATGTCTCTTTCATACATGGAGGTGCTATCCACCACCTTCCTATGCAAGCTACCACTATCTCCCTCTGCAGGAATGCATCTAGGATGATCTAAAGTGTGTGTCAACGCTACTCTATTGGCCACTACAGGAGAAGGATGTGAAATTGGAGCTGAATTTTGCAATGCTAACACCATTGACATCAACTCTTCAATCTTCTTCCCCATTTGATCAATATGATCATCCTTATGTCTAAGCTGCTGGAGGAGGTGTTGAGTTGAATGAATGACATCATCTTCTTCAACTATTATATATTCCTGACTATGCTGGTCTCTATGAAGGGGATCATATTGACTTGAATCCTCAATGAGATCATCCTCATCTAGATCAAAGTTGACCTTTCCTTTCTCATAATCTGACCGATCACTCACTAGATGCTCTCTCTTCTCTGCAAAGTACTGTGCTAAAATCTCATCTAGGGAATGATCTAACTATGCAGGTACAAATATGCACTGCTGGCCGATAAATGGGCTATGCTCACTAACAAAGATGCACTTAACACACTCCTTTGGAGTCGGCTTTGGGGGGGGGGGGTCATGCTTACTGGAAGAGATGTGCTCGTGACTGCTCATGGGTGGAGTAATGTCGCTAGGGGGATCCACTACCATGGGGACTGCAAAGCTCCCCTCTCTCTTATTGTGTTGGCTCGATGGTGGTGGTGGTGGTGGTGGTGGTGGTGCACGATCTTTGCGGTTGTCACTCCTTCACCAAGACTAAAGTTGTAGGTCTAGTAGGGGAACTCATTCTCACCTCAGTCAGTAGAGTAGATTAAGTGGGATCCTTTAGCCATAATCAGATCTCCAAGGGGGCTTTCTTCTCCCTGGATGTTATCTTCTATGCTTTTGTAGGAACAGTGGATGGCGGGACCTGAACTGGTGACGACGGGCGAGGAGTGGATCGGTGTGGTGGAGACAACACTGGCTCTACCCTCGCTGGGGCTTTTCCCTATGACTGGTGGTACCTATTATCATTATGCTATCGGTCCTATCAGCCCTTATGGCCTGATGATCAGGAAAATCAACTAGAGCTGAGGTCGTCGACTGGTGGTACCATTTTAGTTATAGAAGTTCTAGTGGTAGTGTTATGACGTTAGGTGAACAAGTCATTAATAAGAGTGAGCAATTCAGATATTTAGGCTCTATTGTTCAAAATGATGGTGAAATAGATGGAGATGTTATTAGTAGAATTTAAGTTGGATGGTTGAAGTGGAGGAATGCATCTAGCCCGTTGTGTGATAGAAAAGTTTCACTTAAACTTAAGGAAATATTTTATAAGATGGTGGTAAGACCCGCAATGACTTATGGTGCATAATGTTGGCCAATAAAAGAGAAGCATAAGACTAAAGTGTTACAGATGAGGATGCCTGTGTGGATGAGTGGCTTTACTCTTAGAGATAGAATGTGAAATGAGTATGTTCGAAAAAAAGTTGGAGTAGCTCCAATGGAATATAAGATTAAAGAGAGTCACCTTAGATGGTTTGGCCACATAAAGCGTAATCGTTCTTAGGAGAGTAGATGCATTTAGATTTTCCTTATGTTAAGAAAGGTAGAGGTAGACCTAAAAGACTAGGTTAAGATGTATAAAATTGACCTTAGTATACTTGAATTAAATGAGAATTTAAATACATAGGACACAATGGAGATGAAGGATTCATGTAGCCAACCCCACTTGGTGGGATGAAGGCTTGTTGTTGTTATTGTTCAATTTATAATTTACACCCTCTTGCATACAATATTCAACATGTTATTAAATATTCTTATGAAATACATCAAGATTTGAATGATATTTTCTAATAAAAGGTCCTCTAATGCATCAAGCCATCTTCCAACAAAATCTATTAAAATTGTATATTTAAAGTCTTTAATAATCTTCTCATGATTTACAAAATTTATAAAGTCTAGGACTTCTTCTAATTATTTATTCTTCTTCTTCTTTACAAGCTACAATTATTAACTTTATTATCTTTATCATGACTTCCAAAATTATTTCATATATTATATATTATTATTATTTTATTTAAAAATATATTTATTTTATGTATTTGAGTTATTTTTATTTTAAAAATAGATAAAATTATTTGAAAATAATTTAAAATTATATTTAATTTTTTTGAGTATTGAAAAAAATAACTATCACTAACACAATCAACCACCACAACCACCTCAATTATTATTGCCAGTGATCATTGTTATCATCATCACCCTCCTTGGCTACCATACATAAATAATGAAATAATAAGGTTCAAAATATATTTATTTAATATTAAAATATAAAAAAAGTGATTCTAACTACAAAGTAGATTTTGTATTTTAAATATTAGTTATTAGTTTTCACTCTACATAATAATAAATCTATCTCATTTTTCTTTTAAGTTTCATGGGTTCTATCTTGGACTTTATTTTATATATGACATTATCTTTCTCTTCTCCTAACCTTACTAGCCCCTCATTTATAGTGAGAGTGTCTTTAATTAATGCACATAGTTAAATGTTATATTAACCAAATGAATTTGGTTTACATTTCCCCATCCCCTTACCTCCTCTTATTGTTGAAGTGGTTATAGAATTTTAAGATTTAGCAAGCACTCCATTAGTCCCATTAATAATAGCTTATTAAGCAAATTTTGCTAACAATTTCTTCCAACTATTTTGTATCAAGTTAGGTTAGTAATCAGTGCATGATTAATACTTAAAAAAAAAAAATATTTATTTTGGCATCGTCACAATGAAAGAGCTCACACACCACTTCAAATTATCTTTTTTAGTTTAATGATCTTTATTAAGGTAAAAAAATTTTAGAAATTAAATGGGATAAATCTTATATGATTTAATTATGCTCAATAACTATAACAAAATAGTAAGGATAAATAAAATAAAATTTCTTATTCATATGATATGATTGAATTAAAGATGGAGATCTCTACATCAAAATCTTTGATAATTAGCTAATTAAGAGCACTTTAGTATGTCCCACCAAATGAAACTTATATATAGAATTATTCTCTAAGAGATCATCCTAGTCATATCATCCTTCATCCTTCCCTTCTTCTTCTCAATAAGTTTTAAAACAAGTGAAAGAAAGATCAAAATTGAAGCTTTCCTATAATCAATAATACTTAACAAACTTATGTTAAACAATGGTAATAAAATAAGATCTCACGCCTTCAATTATTATTGTGAGACACCATCATGTAGGTGATCATCTAAATCTAAATTAACGACAACAGATTTTGTATATAATTTTAGCTTCAAAATTGGGAACCTCCTCAAAGATCACTTCTCAACTCAATGTCTTCAATCTCTCTTTGACTTTCATGTCTAGAAGTTGCCTTCTCAATAATAAAGAAGGCCTAATATGATCTTTTAGAATATAATTTTATAAGAGCTATTGACCTAATAATAAAAGAATTCATCCTTCGCATTTTATTTTGTTTGTCATCCTTATTGATCCAGATTTTAATTAAAATTTTCAATTATTTATCCTTCATTATGTCATATTTATTAGTTATATTCTCATAATTCACTAGAGATCTTGGCATTATAGCTAGTAGAACAACTATGTTGAGTCCTTCAAACCTAAATGTAGAATTTTTTTTTTTAAATTCAACGTAGCTCTTGCTACTTTTTCTCAAGTGATGAACATTTTCTCCATTTCTTTTAATTTAGTCTTCAGCTTAAAAGTATTAAAGGTTTTGAATTTTAGAGTGGTCAAGAACTTCAACCCTTTCCTTAGCCTCATAAAGAAATTGTTATTTATTCAACTTTTATTAAAAGATGGTAAATCACTATGCTTAATGAGACATTTTTTTAGAAGAAGGCCTTCAAGCATAACCTTAAAGAAGTAAAGGAACTATTGCAAAAACTTACTTAAGCTCTATCTTCACACCTAATTGGAAGGTCATCTAGATGTCTTTAAAGTCCTAATCAAATGGAAGGTCCAACCTCATCTTGAAGTCCTACTCAAATAGATAGATTTCATGCTTTTAATAAGAGTTATTTGGCCTCTCAATGTTCTCTAAGATTCGGATGACAAAGTTAATAAGAGTGGAGCACTTTCTCTTCATCCACTCTAAACGCTTAATATTAGTGTATCCTAAAGGGAAGAGGATTACAATAAAGTTGTTGGTGAAAAAAAACATTTCACCTTGAACTCCTTCACTGGACTTTCTTTATAGTAAAATAGTGATGAGAATGAGAGTATAAAGCAAAGAAAACCCCATAAACCTTATAGCAAAAAGAGCAAGAAAGAAAGAAAAGGAGAAGTGGATGCCAAAGTGTGTAAATATAAACAAGTTATTTTCAAAAGATTATATAGTAAAACCATCAAAATGAATTTGAGATAATATGAAAAGCAAATTTAGTAATCATGATTGTGAGAATCACTAGGAATCTAAAGTAAATCATATGATGAGATATCATCTAAGAAAATAAAAATAAATCGTACAATGAATGATTATAGATGTATAGAATTAATAATGCATTTAAATTGTGTAATTAGTATGTCTAAGTAGACAAGAAAAAAAGACTTCACTAAATTGATCACTTAGTTAACTCATGAGTCCTCATCTCTTTTTTTTTTTTCTTAAGTGGGATCTCCTATCTCCTATATAAGAAGAACAAAAATTATTCTTTAGGGAAATAATTTTGGAGAGGTTGTAACTTGGTTTGGAGTCTATCTATGTACATGCTTAAAATACCTTATAATATACATTTTGTGAAGCAAAGATTCTACCTAAAATGCATGCTAGAATGATTCATTAGTCAATTTTATTTTATTAATTTAATTCTATTGTTAGAAATTTTGGGAGTACATATTTGATGGTTGATGGTGAGTATAAAATTTTAGTATACATATATGTTTATTTTTGTTTGATAACTATTTTATAACATTGCATTATGTGATAAATATATACTTTACTTGAAAAGAATTCACTTCTTTTTAAACATGTACTATCTAATGTTAAGGTTGTAGAAGATAAATGATATGGTTACGAATTGTGGGTTAGTGTAAGAGTTATTAAAAAAAAGTTTACTTTAATCATATTAAAAGTCTAGTTCAACATTCAAAGATGTGACTTACTCTAGTGCAAGAAGAAAGTGCACATTAAAAGAGATTATCAAGCTTTAAAAAAGAGGAAGTAGAATGGTAACAATAGCTTTAATTCAATAAACAAATGATATAATTAGTATAGATTCATCGAAAGAATATTTTGATGATGCACTTTCAGTGGCTATTGCATACCCTTATAAAAAATATTTTCTACTCATAAATCTTGTGATTGTGGTTGTATTTGCATGTGAAACTAGTCATTAAGTAAGAATTAAGATGAATTTGAAGATGCCTAGGATATTGATTTTTGAGTCAAAGAGAAGAAGTGTTAAGGAAAGAATTATTTATTGAGAATTTATTGTAATAGAATTTGGCTTCTAAAAGTCTTGTTTGGAAATCCTAATGAACTCTACATATGCATCGATAATTCTAACAATTAAATAATGATATTCCTCTTTATACTCACATAAAGAGAGAGATTCTGCTAAAGACTATATTTTCTCAAATTTTCTTTAGCGTGATGAGCACTTGAACTTAACTCTATTCTTAACATTGTTTTCAACCACTAGACTATGTGTTAGAGCACTTATATTTTCTCAAGTCAAAGTAATCAATAGTTCATCCCCATTAAGATTGTTTGAGTACAAATTTAGGGTATAGTTTTATTCACATTTTTGTGGTGAAATATTGAACTCTACAAGTATGGATAATGAAATCATACTTGTGGAAGAGGCTAAGGATAGACTGAGATTGAATTGGTCGAATCACATATAAATCAATCTTCATCATCTTGCATGCATACTAGTTTTTTACTTATACACTTAGCTATTTGGTTGCTCAAAAAAAGAATACAAGAATGAAGTATAAAAAGGAACGTGTATTTAGATTACTTTAGAGTTGTTTGTTTGAGAACTCTATAAATACATGAGTTTACTTTTTTTATTTGATAAAATAAATATAATGTAAAGTATTCTCTTGTGAGCGGGCGTGGGGCGGCACTGACGAACAATGACCGCAGTGGTGGTAGCGGCCAATGTGGTGGTAGGCGATGATACAGCAAGCCGGCAAGCAAGGCAAAGAATGACGACCATAACACTTATTGATCATTGTATTTGAATTAGCCCAAATCGCTAATTCTAATACACCAAAAATGACATCTATAATGTATTCTAAATATATTATATTACCTTGAAAATTTTACTTTGCATCATGTCAAACTCTAAAAAACTTAAAACTCCTATATTTATTTTACTTTACACCCAAAATTCAGGCAACCAAATAGCCCCTTAATTTATTTGTTATTTATGCTCTGATATTTATGGGGTGATCTACTTGGTTAAATGATTTTATGTTAAGTTAGTTAAGTTAATTTTTTTCTCTGTGTTTGATATGTAAATTGCTCTATCTTAAGCATATTTTTATTTATATTACTATTATATTATTACTGTGAGAACACTTATTATCTAGTGATATTAATATTTTTCAAAATATGAAAATTGTAGAATTTTAATTTGCATGATGAGTTGCATTATTGCAATGAATATGAGCTAAGCTAATTAATTTATTTAGAAATTTTATATTTTATAATGCTTTATTATTAGATGAGCATAAATTATTTTCTAATCTCAAAATTTTATAATGCTTTATATAGGGTTGCATATAAAATAATGTGAAAAGAAAAATGATACTAAAATTTACATACCACACAATTCTTATTTATATACTTCTAAATTTTAATATTTAATATCACATCAAAATATCACTATCATTAATTTTTTTAAGTGAAATATACATTTTTATGTATAGGAAAATATTATATACATAAATATAAAATTTTAAGTGTTAGATATGTAAATTCATAAGAATTGTGTGGTATGTATCCAAATCTTCTAATATTAAAAAAAAAAATATCATCAAGCTCAATAATAAAGAAACACAAGGATATGTTTATTAGAAGAAATAGATAAAAGTAAAAGAAACAAGAAGAAGGAGATGATGTCTAAAGAAAAAAAGTGAAACAAACTTAAAGCCACTTAAGATACTAGGAAAAGTAAATACTATTATATGGGTTCTTCAAATCTTTTAAAAATCTATAGCTTGAAGTTCATTCACATGGTGATTCAATCAAAAGAGAAAAAAATGATTAATTCATAGTATGAGAGCAAGTACTCATAGTATCTTTATGAGCATAAATCGTTCAGTTAAAACCTATTGACCAATGCTTAAGATTTTAGTTGTTGTGAACTCTCTAATGATGTTCTTGTATTTAATCAAAATTTTCATGACCTTATTGCCTTCAATAATGATTCTAAATGGAGTATTTTTGGTGAACACTTCTTCATTGGTGATCATATGGATGGTTGACTATCTAGGATTGGAAAGACTTATAAGATTAATCGTAGTTCCTAGATCAATAACCCTAATAATGTACTTAGAGGGATCAATTTTCACTATTTTTAGGTAGAGACAATAAGAACATCACTTTATGTATTTGTAAGCCTTTTCCTTCTTGTGTTTTAATGACAAAATGAAAAATTATGATTCAGAGATATCATTCAACTTTAGGGAGGTTGTCAAATCACTTAATCTTTAAAGGAAGAAAACAATAGTAGATGCAAATAAGGCAAATGAAAAGCATATAAGATGAGAATTTTGATAGGCACCTCAATGAAATTATTTAGAAGTTTATCAATAAACCTAATGTATATAAGAGTGAAAGTATTTGAATCAATATAATCAATTATGATTAGTGTGTCAATTCATCAAAATCTAATTCAATTTTAGAAGATTTGTCTCTTATTTGTTTTTCCATGTCTTCAAGAAAAAATAATAAAACTCACACATACAATGTTGCTTGAGTCATGTTAATCAAGTCATCTCGCCATTGTAAACTATCTTCAATAAGTTACCAAACAATTGAACAAATTCATCATAAGCCTTAAATTGACCAAAAGAGAATTCTCACTAAGTTGTCTACCATAATAAAAGATATACTTGTCCAAGGAACTCAAAATTTTGATAACTTAGTTATCAAGTTACCTAAAGCTATTCACCACACAGAATAAACTCTCCAAACAACTTGCTATTGAACTCATTATGAGTTTTTCAAGCACATAAAAAGCTATTTGTCAAGAAGAAGTCTTATTATATAATTTTATTTCAACAACAAGAAATGATATGTCTTATTATATAATTTTATTTGTACTACTAATTTCGTACTCTCTAACAATAATTTGACCAAAATTCTTGGATGTTTTCTTTCGAATTTCTATTTGATCAAAATTTTATACAATTTCTATTTCTTTGATTCAAGTCACATCATTTCTCTAATAATTTTGAGTGTATTTATACTTACTAGTAAGATTTTGATATCACTCACAGATAAAATTGAATTCAATATATATCAATAATTATAATAAATTAAATAATGTAATAATAAATATAAAAGCTTAAGCCGGGAAAAATAATTCACACATTAAAACTATTAATTTATAATAACAAGACTGAAAAATTATAACAAGAGCTCTTTACTTAAAAATAGAGCAGTGCTATACAAAATGTATATCATCTTAAAACTGCTTTGCATCATAATTAACATTTATATTAATTATTTTTTATATTATAAAGTCATGTTTTTAATATTTTAGATCCAATAATTTTTAATTTTTTTTTAATTTATAAAAATAAAATAAACTTCCTAGAAGAAAGAGGGTAGGACTCCCGCTATTATTTTCGCAGTAGGACGTGAAGGCTGGGGAAACACAAAACTGCCATTTTGCGCCTGCGCAAAACTAATTTTAAGTAGCTACTGGACAAACGCAACGGACGCCCTCCTTCTCGCGATCTATAAGCATACTCTCTTCGCTGCCTCCTCTTCTCTCTACACTCAAAGACCTCGCTTCCGGCCATCGACATCCCCTCAGTTCCATCGCCATGGACGGCGGTTCGTCTCACTCTGCTTACGGCAAGCCAGGCAAGCCGCCAATATCTCTCTTTCCTCACTCATGCATATTGTCAAACAGGTTCCAAGTGTTTCCCTTTTTGTTTTGTTATCGAGCAGGTCTCTCTGCCGGCATAAGCGTCCCTGTTTATTCTACTGCCCAGGTAAATTTAAATGAAATTTAAAGACTGTTCATCACTAAGGCAAGTGTTGCAGTTGCTCTTGTCCTTGTCTCTGTCATCGTTTTCTTCCATGAAGGACCAAGTGTTACCGATATTCTTGATCTGTCTTGTTTTAGTTATAATTCTGAGATTGATGTATGCTCTTTGATGTAAATTGCGCTTTCTAGTAGGTTAAAGTTAAATAAATGAATTGTTTTGTGGAAATATTTTGATTTTGTTTGAACAATGAGAATCTTGATTCTACTGAGTTTCAGCCATTCCCAGCAGTACTTGTTTTGTATTGTTCATGGAATCGGCAAGAGAGACCTTTGTCTTGCTTTTTGTAATTAAAATAATTTAGCTGATCGAAGTGATAAGGTAACCTCCCACGTTCTTTTTTCATCTTTTGTTTTTTGTTTTGGATGGGGGAAAGGGAGGCAATATCCATAGACGTCATTATTCATCGAAGCAAATGTTCTGTAGATTTCAACTTTCATGTTTCATCACATATTCTTAGCTTCTTCTTCTCTGGTATGATCTGCTAGCTTATTGAAAAACTACAATCAAAATGGAAAGCGGCAAAGGAGCAGCCTTACCCTGCTATGTATTCAAGCTACTTCGGTGGAATTATTCTTGATCCATCCATGATGGTTCTTCCGATAGATGATCACATGGTACATAGAGGACATGGCGTCTTTGACACAGCCGTGATATTGAATGGGTAGGTAGAAAAGTTATGTTATAGCTTTGTTTATTCAGTATAGTCCATTACATTCTTTCTCTTTTTGAATGGTAATTCAAAATGAAATTTCCGAAACTTGTAGTCACCTGGTTGCTTAATTCATGTTATTAAGTTCTTAGAACAGATTGACTTGACTAATCACTTCTCTCGTTTGCATAGTCTCTGTGTATGTGTATTGAAGTGCTTGCATGTTTCAGCTAAAATTCACATTTAAAATTGGTGTATAATATTTATTCACTTTCAAGTTTTTCAATCGTTTTGTTCTCTGTAATAAGTAGTTATGAAAATTAACTTCAATCATGATATATTATTACTGCTAAGAATTGCTCGGTGACTATAATTCGCCATTCATATCCCCAGATTTCTTATTTTCGCTTTAATGATTGCATGATGGAATAAAGCTTAGTAAATTTGTCTTTTCTGTTCATACCTGCTTATGGTTCTCAACTGATAGGCATGGCTGTTGCAGTAGGTACAGCTTATTTAGGATCATTTTTTTATTTTTTCATTATTTTAAAAGCATTTGTTCAGTATATTTTCTAAAATATTTTTTATTTTTGAAAATAAATCACATTCTTTTAAAAACACTCAAAACAATCTTTGGATGTTTTAAGTATTTTCAACAGTAACTATCATCCCAAAACATACTTTATTTCAAATCAAAATATAAACAAAACAAAAAAGAAACAAAAAGAAAACAGAAAATAAAAAAATTGATTCCAAACAGCCCTTAATATTTGGAAAATTCTTTTAGTTTACAGGATGGTTTATCACATATTTGATTATCATACTTGGTCCCAAAGAACTTGTTGTTACTACACTTTTTCAGCATCGATAAATGTTTCCTTTGAATCTGTAAGACCTGATGCTTGGTGGTTTCAACATTCAGAAGATATTATTTAAAATTTAAAATTTAAAAATTTAGGCTGTGTTTAGAACATTTCTCCTGCGGTGAGGTTTGAACCACAGGGTGTGTCATTTGAGAAACTGATTTTTGAGTTATGGTGTTATATTTTTCAACTTGACCGATAGGGTGTACTAGAAAACTGTGCTCTAATAACTTGGTTCACAACAAAAAAAATTTTCTTCTCCTTTTTTCAGTTTGCTTATTTTTTCTAAATGCATGAAACATGATTCATCTGTAATAATCAAAATAGCATGCCTTAACATTAGGATTGTTTTCTGTCTAGTTCTCTCATCAGAATCAAAACTATATTGTTATTTTTTATTATCTTTCACATAAACAATTCATTTTGAATCTTTTTCGTTGACTTATGTCTTTAGATTGATCAGGAAAAATTTTTATGTTTCATTCCCTTAGTAACTGAAGTTTATCAGGCATCATTTTGGGAATGAATATCATTCTTATTAAATATGTAGCGACTACTTCATTTTCTTATCATTGATCTGGCCTTACAATTTTAAGGATTCATGTAACAATTTAGTGGGATTAAGGCTTGTTGTTGTTGTTGTTGTTGTGACCTGGCCTTAATACATTCTTAAGGAAATGATCATATGCATAAACTGATCAACTCTTTCCCTGTATTATATATAACTTGCTCTTAAATACAAGATATGCTCACTTCATGACCACCTTCTGTAGGTACTTGTATGAGCTGGATACCCACCTTGATAGATTCCTAAGATCAGCATCAAAAGCCAAGATTTCTTCTGCATTTCCAAAGGAAACTTTGAAAAGCATATTGATCCAGATGACAGCAGCTTCAAAGTGCAGGAAAGGCTCGCTCAGATACTGGTTAAGTGCAGGGCCAGGAGACTTCCTTCTGTCATCTTCAGGTTGCCCAGAGCCTGTCTTCTATGCAGTTGTTATTCCCGACAACTTTTCCCAGCGAAAGGAAGGTGTTAAAGTCGTTACAGCCACTACTCCAATGAAGCCTCCCATGTTTGCTACAATGAAGAATGTCAACTATCTCCCTAACATTCTAGCGGTAATGGAAGCTGAAGAGAAGCATCAGTCTGGGTTGATGAGAATGGCCACATTGCAGAAGGCCCTAATGTTAATTGCTTTCATAAGCAAGAAGAAGGAACTACTGCTTCCTTCTTTTGACAATATACTCACTGGGTGCACGGCTAAGAGGCTTTTGGAATTAGCTCCCAAATTAGTTGAGAAAGGACTTCTGAAGGGTGTGGAGACTCTGAATATAACGGTCAAAGAGGCCAAGAATTCAGCTGAAATGATGTATGTGGGGAGCACGCTTCCATTATTGCCAATCATTGAATGGGATGGAGTACCTGTTGGAAATGGTAATCTTGATTCTTTTTTCTTGTATACAAGGATACATATATTTTTCTAAAAATATTAAGTGATGAGTAGAATAAATTGGAATCGTAAACAATCATTTTCCTTCTCTAAGCACTGTGCATATAAAGGCCAAATGGTCTATTTTGAAAATTATGTAACTCAACCTGCTAATCTTATTACTATTATATTTCATAGCGATCATTTTCACTAAAACTAACTTATTCTTGTGTGTAGGAAAAGTAGGGGAGCTAACACTTGCACTATCTGATCTGCTTTGGGATGATATGATTTCTGGTCCAGAGCGGATCCGCATTCCATATAGCGACGATGGTGCATCCCAATGGAGCAAATTATAAGCACAGTAAGTACATTATGCCCATTGTTCCCTGTTGCTAAGCTAATAATGAGAAGGCATGATTGACTTCTGATACTCCAAATCATTTGTTTGGCAAATTTTCTTCAGTATGAACAGCAGTTCTCATCAATTTCTCATTTTATTTTATTTTTGCTCTTTCTCCTTGTGTCCTATAATACCACTCAGGAGGGTATTGGCTTGATAACTCTGCTGCAAAGGCCTGGTTTTGTATTCTAATATTTGTTATGTACTTTCTCTGTCTGCTTCAGCAATGGCTTGTATCTGTATCTACCTTTATGTATGAGTGTCGTGTTGACTGTCTAATAAATTATGCAGTTATGTTTTCAAGTACATTCTTTTTCATGGTTCTGTGTGTGATTTGTGTTATATTAACATATTAGGCACTTACAAACATAACACTTGATTCTTAATATTTACAAATCAAATAACTTCCTACCTTAAAATTTCAATTTATTACATAAATCTTGAAATATATAACAAAAATTCTGCCCATATTTTTTATTTTTGTGAAATTCTCAATGATAAGATCAGTGCACATGCAAATACATGAGTTCAATAATTCAAACAAAAAAAAACAGAAAATTGTTTAATTTATAAATAGATAAAGATTGGGTAATCTGTATGTAAATTTTCATAATATATTGAGGTAAAGAGAGTCTTGGTTTATTGTGAAAAAATATTGTGTGATGGTAAGTTTTTAGTTCTTGGAGGAAAAAAAGAGAATCATGTACTCTTTTGATGCTAATGCCCATCTTATTAGCAAATCTTAATCTTTGCTTGCAAATATCTAACCCTGCTATAGAATATTATTACTTACTGGGGAAGTATGGCAGCTCACAATGCAAAACAAGTGAATTAAAAGGGTGCACTAATATTAGGCTTGCTTTAGGGTTTAGCAGCATCAAGCTTGACTGGAATATCAATATTCATGGCAAGCTTCTAGAACATCACAAAACATGAGGAAAACAAACTTTTTGAACTTCTAGATGACATCAAAAGAACCTTCCAAAGCCAATGGAGAACATTCCAAAGGTATGGTTAATTGATAGGGATCAAACAAAGGTAAGTAAATTAAGATTGAGTGAATCACAAGCCAACTCCATCTAATTAGATGGAGTGAAAGAGATTGTCAAAATCAAGGAAGACCTAGATTTGATTCTCTAAAAAGGATTTTTTTAGTATAATTCATAGTTATTTTCATGTTTGTATGGTTAAATTGGCTTAATTAGTTATTATATAAGCTAGATCACTAATATAATAAATTATCATTGTATTTTTATTATATTTTCTTAATTTTTATTTAATGACTCAAATGGCTATAAATATGGATTCTTTGTATTGGTTTTTATGCATTCATTTAATGAATCCTTTGTTTAATTCATAGTATATGATCTCTTCTCTTTCTCTCTCCGAGCTTAACCAAATTGTGGTCATAGATTACAAAATTTTGAAAATAGCTCCTTACCTTTCATAGACTTCTATTACAAATCACCTTTCTACTATTTTTATATTCATCCCACTCAAGAGCCCAAGGAGGAGGAAAAGTGCCCTCAAGAAGTGAATAAAGCATCGCATAGAAAATGTAAATAAGGAGAGGTGCTACAATAAAGAAGGAACACCAAGAAGGAAGTGATCCAAAGAAGAACAAATCTAGTTCATCTTCAAAAGGTGTTTACTCCATTTATAGTTCTATTAAGCTCAACTCTAGTCCGCTTTTCTAAGTAAATCACATTATAGTCTTTAGATTGTCTTTATCTAATCATTCTTGATTATATTGTTTTATTATATTTGACTTATGCTTTATAATCAAAGCCCTTTATAGTCTTGATACTATAAATATATTGCATCTTTTATATCTATAATTAGAGAGAAATGATTTATTAACATATATTTTTTAAATTTTAGATTTAGTCTTTAGTGAAGTTCTAAACCAATTTTGCTTAAGTTGTATCAGAGCATAAATCTTTATCTTTAGGTTTTGAGGGCTATGTTAAGAAAATCCTAACCAAGTAGTGGGTGATATTCCTAAAAAGTTAATTTTTTAACTTATAAAGATTGGGAGATAGATGGATAAGTTTAAATTATTACTTGCTTGATTACTTAAGCATGTATCTTTGTAATATCTGTAAAGAGAATACAATTAACTCAATCGATAAAATTTATAATACATATAAAAGTCTTAAAGGATAGTTAGGTACCTAAAAAATGCTAGTACTAAGATGATTGCCATGTAGTAATATAAATGAAAGCTAAGGAGATTGATTCATCAAGACATGAAGAGGCCATTAAAATGGAAATAAATTATAATAGCCATAATCAAATAGTACACGGAGAAGACATGTCATTAATAAGCAAGAATGTATCATTGTCACTGATTCACTTATGTAGGTGCAATTATCTTTTAGAGAGAGAGAGAGAGAGAGAGTTCTAAGAGGATATAAGCATATAAGCTCATGGGGAACCAAGAGGTGTTTATTATTTCTATCATTTGAAACATATGAGAATTTATATCAGTAGGCATCACATCAATTGGAGGATTATAATATACTATTCAAAGGTTATGTATTACCTTAACTCTGATGTTTATTTTATATTTAGCGTTAGTGAGTTCACACCTTTATCACTATATTTCAAACATAGAATCCTAAATAGACTAAACACTTTAATCAAAAACATACTTTACCTACCCTGGGAAGCCTAACCCATGGTCTTAGTTGACTTATCCTAAAAGTCCAAAGTGTTGTCCTTGAAATTTATCCTAAGCTTACTTTGGAAGCTTAACTAATGGATTAAAGCTAATTTCAAATTGTTTAAAGTTATAGACCCAAAACCTATCATAGAACCTATATTCAACCTTTAAGGTGGATTGAATCTTAATATAATGCTTGATGCTAGCCTAACTCAAATCATTGTCTAGTGTCTAATGCCAGGTTGAACTAATATTAGACCAACCCTAGCATAGTATTCAATGCTAGACTAACTTAACATAATATTTAATCCATTAGTTTTGCATTAACAAGGTGACCTAGGTGCCCCACCTTAAGTTAACTCAAAGTGACTTTTTTGATCTAAGATCAACATATTAATTAGACTTTCATTAAACCTTAGGTTGAACCCAAATCATGTCTTAATTTTTTCTTGTAGACCCATGATCAACCTAGCCTAAATCAAAGCCTAATATAACTTAATTAAAACCAAAATAGAACCACTAACCTAGTTGTTAAACCTCTATCTTATTTGGCTAAACCTAAAATTTAATTAGACTACCATAGATCTAATTCATCTAGCTTAGCCCCCTTAAGTGGCTATCTTAGTCCAAATAAAGCCTAAGTGTTGACCTCACTTTTGGAGTGAGCTCAACCTCCTCTTCTTAAACTTAGGATTTTTCTAGACACTAAGAACTCCTTAGTCATAAGATAATTTTAGTGATTAGGTGAACACTTAACCTAATAAACATATTTTCATGTATAGGAAAAATGTTATATACATAAATATAAAACTTTAAGTGTTAGATATGTAAATTCATAAGAATTGTGTGGTGTGTATGCAAATCTTCTAATATTAAAAAAAAAAAAATCAATAAGCTTAATAATAATGAAACACAAGGATATGTTTATTAGAAGAAATAGAAAAAGTAAAAGAAACAAGAAGGAGATGATGTCTAAAGAAAAAGTGAAACAAATTTAAAGCCACTTAAGATGCTAGGAAAAGTAAATACTATTCTATGGGTTCTTCAAATCTTTCAAAAATCTATAGCTTGAAGTTCATTCACATGGTGATTCAATCAAAAGAGAAAAAATGATTAATTCATAGTATGAGAGCAAGTACTCATAGTATCTTTAGGAGCATAAATCACTTCAGTTAAAACCTATTGACCAATGCTTAAGATTTTAGTTGTTGTGAACTCTCTAATGATGTTCTTGTATTTAATCAAAATTTTCATGACCTCATTGCCTTCAATAATGATTCTAAATGGAGTATTGGTGAACACTTCTTCATTGGTGATCATATGGATGGTTGACGTCAGAGTGAAAAGACTTATAAGATTAACCATAGTTTCTAGATTAATAACCCTAATAATGTTTTTAGAGGGATCAATTTTCATTATTTTTAGAGGAGGTAGAGATAATAAGAACATCACTTTATGTACTTGTAAGCCTTTTCCTTCTTGTGTTTTTAATGACAAAATGAAAAATTTATGATTCAAAGATATCATTCAACTTTAGCGAGGTTGTCAAATCACTTAATCTTTAAAGGAAGAAAACAATAGTAGATGCAAATAAGGCAAATGAAAAGCATATAAGATGAGAATTTTGAAAGGCACCTCAATGAAATTATTTAGAAGTTTATCAATAAACCTAATGTATATATGAGTGAAAGTATTTGAATCAATTTAATCAATTACGATTAGTGTGTCAATTCGTCAAAATCTAATTCAATTTTAGAAGCTTTGTCTCTTATTTGTTTTTCCATGTCTTCAAAGAGAAAAAAAATAAAATAAATAAAACTCGTGCACATACAATGTTGCTTGAGTCATGTTAATCAAGTCATCTTGCCATTGTAAACTATCTTCAATAATTTACCAAACAATTTAACAAATTCATCATAAGCTTTGAATCGACCAAAAGAGATTTCTCACTAAGTTGCCTATTATAATAAAAGATATACTCGTCCAAGGAACTCGAAATTTTGATAACTTGGTTATCAAGTTACCTCAAGCTACTCACCACCCAGAATAAACTCTCCAAACAACTTGCTATTGAACTCATTATGAGTTTTTCAAGCACATAAAAAGCTATTTGTCAAGAAGGCTTACCCATTTCAACAATAAGAAATGGTAAGTCTTATTATATAATTTTGTTTGGACTACTTAAATGCAGTCCATTAGTCATTCTGATAGCAGTTAACAATAACCTAAACCTATACATAGGGGTTTGAATATATGCTCACTACGTTCTATTTGATTCAAGTCACACTAATTTCGTACTCTCTAACAACAATTTGACCAAAATTCTTAGATGTTTTCAAATTTCTATTTGATCAAAATTTTGTACTATTTTTATTTCTTTGGTTCAAGTCACATCATTTCTCTAATAATTTTGAGTGTATTTATACTTACTAGTAAGGTTTTGATGTCACTCACAGATCAAAATGAATTCAATATATATCAATAATTATAATAAATTAAATAATATAATAATAAATATAAAAGCTTAAGGAAAAATAATCCACTCATTAATGTTATTAATGCATATTAACAAGACTGAAAAATTATAACAAGCTCTTTACTTAAAATAGAGCAATGATATACAAAATGTATATCATCTTAAAACTGCATTGCATCATAATTAACATTTATATTTATTATTTTTATATTATAAAATTATGTTTTTATATTTTAGATCCAACAATTTTTAATTTTAGTTTTCGTAGTAGCCAGTAGGATGTTTGCGCCTGCGCCAAAAACAATTTTTTAAGTAGCAAACGCAACGCGACGCCCTCCCTCTCTCGATCTATAAGCATACTCTCTTCGCTTCCTCCTCTTCTCTCCCGTACACTCAAAGACCTCGCCGCCATTGACATCCCCGGTTCCATCACCATGGACGGCGGTCTCCACTCTACTTACGACAAGCAAAGCCGTCAATCTCTCTCTTTCCTCATTCATGCATATTGTCAAACAGGTTCCAAGTGTTTCTCTTTTGTTTTGTTATCGGTCTCTTTGACTGCATAAGATTTATTCTATGCCCAGGTAAATTTAAATGAAATTGAAGAATGTTCATCACCAAGGCAAGTGTTGCAGTTGCTATTGTCCTTGTCTCTATCATCGTTTTCCTCCATCAAGGAGCACGTGTTGCCGATATTCTTGATCTGTCTTGTTTTAGTTATTATTGCATGCAGGAAGATTGAGTCAGTAGAATAGGAGAATTCGATGTTTTGGCGTTGAATGAGAGTTTCACATACACAGTAGAAGAGTTTGAGAGACATCAGGATTTTGACGTGGAAATCTCAAGAAGGGAAAAATCACGAGGCCAAGCCCACTTAGAAATAATTTTACTATATCAGCAGTTATTACAATTATTATTCTGTCTCTAAAGCTGAAAAAGAATAATTTACAAGAGTAGGTTCTGCGAGAAGCTTCGCTGGATCAGTGAAGGAGGCTTTGCTTGAAGTGGTAGTCTGACGATTCGACGATAACAATCGAGATGGTCGATGACATTGGATGCAGCTGGCGGTGGTGACCGCGCCGCGCCGATCGCGAATGCGGGTGGCGGCACCGATGCGGCGGCGGTGATCTGGCTATTGTCGGGCAATGGAAGCCGGCGGTCATCCTGCGACTGTCGGGTAGTGGCAGTCGGCGGTGGTGACCGGCGGCCGGTGGTTGTGGTGGGCGATTGTCGAGCGGTGTCTTGAGATTCTTCAAGTATCAAAGTTCTCTCATCTTTAGCTTAAGTCCCCCTCATGTGAAGAATGATGGACTATTTATAAATTATGAGAGTGATATTTCTGTAAATACAGATAAAATCCAAACTACTCCATCGGACGGCTCAAAATGATCTATTTGATCATCAGATGTATTTTAAGCATTTGAATGCTCAAATGAAGTCAGAATTAAGAGACCGTATGCTTGTTAGATCCGGCTCGTCAAAATGCTCGATTTGACTATAAACATTTCATATTTAGGAGCTATTTAGGGATCTGACTAATATCCAAAGTTTTCAACTATATTTTGAGTGCTTGATCTGTGTTAGTCTGGACTCAGAATCAGATTGCTCTCGATCTAATCAAGGTGTTTGATAACAGCTCTATGATGATTAAAAAATACTTTCAAAGATTAAGATTCTGATTCTAAGTGATATTCACATACATCAAGATTCGCGCTTTAACTAGGAGATTTTCTAATGACATATCAGTTATAATTCTGAGATTGATATATGCTCTTTGATGTAAATTGCGCTTTCTAGTAGGTTAAAGTTAAATAAATGCATTTGTTTTGTCAAAATATTTTGATTTTGTTTGAACAGTGAGAATCATGATTCTACTGAGTTTGATCCATTCCCAGCAGTACTTATTTTGTATTGTTCATGGAATCGGCAAGAGAAACCTTTGTCCTGCTTTCTATAAATAAAATAATTTAGCTGATCGAAGTGATAAGGTAACCTCCCACGTTTTTTTTTTTTTTTATCTTTTGTTTTTTATTTTGGGTGGGGGAAAGGGAGGCAATATCCATAGACGTCATTATTGATCGAAGCAATGTTCTATAGATTTCAACTTTCATGTTTCATCACATATTCTTAGTTTCTTCTTCTCTAGTATGATCTGCTAGCTTATTGAAAAATTACAATCAAAATGGAATGCGGCAAAGGAGCAGCCTTACACTGCTATGTATTCATCCATGATGGTTCTTCCGATAGATGATCACATGGTACACAGAGGACATGGCGTCTTTGACACAACCGTGATATTGAATGGGTAGGTAGAAAAGTTATGTTCTAGCTTTGTTTATTCAGTATAGTCGTGTACATTCTTCTTCTTTTACGTTCAAATTTTGAATAATGTTTCAAAATGAACTTCCTGAAGCTGGTAGTCACCTGGTTGCTTAATTCATGTTATTAAGTTCTAAGAACAGATTGATTTGACTAATCACTTCTCTCGTTTGCTCCACAAAATAGTCTCTGTGTATGTTTATTGAAGTGCCTGCATGTTTCAGCTAAAATTCACATTTAAAATTGGTGTATAATATTTATTCACTTCTTTCAAGTTTTTCAATCGTTTTGTTCTCTATAATAAGTAGTTATCTAAATTAACTTCAATCATAATATATTATTACAACTAAGAATTGCTCGGTGACTATAATTCACCATTCATATCCCCAGATTTCTTGTTTTCGCTTTAATGATTGCATGATGGAATAAAGCTTAGTAAATTTGTCTTTTCTGTTCATACCTTCTAATGGTTCTCAACTAATAGGATGTGGGCTCCGAAAATTCATCACCGACCTCTCGACAAATTGAATTGAAGAGAGTATGATTTATGTATCGGTGTAATTTTCAAGACATGGAATAGTAGATAAAAACAGTAGATTTCGCCCTCATTTTGCGAGGACTTTAGATCTGGTTCCAGGTTTCCTATAGGTGCAAGCACCTATAGTTAATTACCCCTCCTAATAAGTGAGAGAACTTTCGATTAAGGCTAGTCGTTAGGTCGCTTAATGCGTAATAGTATAGTATGCGAAGTTTTATAATTTAAAGTTATAAAATTCATCATTTCAGTTTAAACTGGATGGTTGGAGGAATGATGGCGTCTCATCTAGATCCCATGGTTCCGCCATCGGGCCGTGGTCCTAGTCTACTTAGTTAGGGAGGAGGCGACAACCGACCGAAGGATTCTTATCAACATATGGGTTACGCCGTCCAAAAAATCTTATAGACTTGGGTTGGTATTTATCTGGAGAGACTTAGTCTACCTTTAGTGACTATTTGCCCTATCAAGTATACCCTATGATTCACAAC
Organism: Cymbidium sinense; assembly: GCA_021442155.1. NCBI lineage: Eukaryota > Viridiplantae > Streptophyta > Magnoliopsida > Asparagales > Orchidaceae > Cymbidium > Cymbidium sinense. The sequence goes on along the minus strand of CM038220.1, from coordinate 125,808,267 downwards.
TCAACAGACAGAGCTATTGGGGAGCATACGGGCTACGATCGTGATCGTAATATAATGGAGCCTTACTGACCAAGCCACCCTATTAGAGGACTCTGGTCATAACTGCATTATCTGTGGAGCCTACCGCCAATCCACATAGTCGAAGGACACGAGCCACGTCCTTACTAGCATGAGAGTGTTTGAGAGTGAATATAGTAGAACACTTGATTTGATATTGGCTCCTTTGTGAGCTAGAGTTTTCTTAATTTATTACTCCGACAAACAATTGCGGAATGTGAATTGATTGAGTTTTGCTTTAAGCTTTTAAAGTTTAAATTTCTTTTAAGCAATTTTTAGATTGATACTTGATTTAAGTTAATTTGATTTAAAATTAGAATAACATTTTGATGGAAGTATCCCCTCCGGTTGAAATCACCATTCAACATAATCATCATCGGGGTAGTTAATTGATTGATTTGAATATATTTAAGAGCTTTAAATTCTGTCAACTCTGTTTAGCTCCTAACAGAGGATCAGATCCACAATCACATGCCATAATTAGCTTCTTAGATATTTTACTAAGTTGGAATTCTTATAATAGATATTTTAAGTTTTGTTAACCCGGACCCAGTCCTAAGACTAAATCGGAAAGCAACCCGAGTAGCATTCTCAGACACTTGAATTTAAGCATTCAGCGTTGTGTCGGGGCCAATGCGTGTGTATTTAAGAATGCCTTGATTAACATATTCTGTTCGCTTGTACAAAGTGTTGCAATCCTGGCATTTTACTTTGAATTTTTAAATGGTGCCTTACACCTTGCATTTGAGTATTAGGGTTCGGTGGCATATGTTTCAACTTTATATTTTCGATTCAAAGTAGTGTAAGTTTGCTTATACTTAACTTGATAGCAAAAACAGAATGTCTATTTTGCTTATGCATATTGCTAGGATTTTACATCTTTGTTAATCCTCATATTCAACTTTCATTCTCACCCTTAGATAAACTTAGCTTATTAAATATAAGCCTTGTTGCCTAAGTCATGCTTGAATTGCATTTGTATTTGAACACTAGCTTTCAAGCTTATTATAAGCGTCTTGTGATTTAGATTATGAATCCAATTAGATTTTCTCTCAAGTTACTTAAAGTGACACATTATAAGAATTATATTCATGATAATCAACTATGTATCAAATTCTTTGTGTATCTCACTTAAACTTTCTCATCACTTTTCAACTAACTCAGAAGTAAGCTATCAAGCTTCGTAGAAGTTCTCCATATTTAATTGTGTTCAATTGAAATCATTTTAATTCACTTTGAATAAGTTATAATAACTTCAATGTTTATTATGGCCATTTAAGTGCTTGCAAGTGGATTATCAATCCTTTTAATTATTTTAATGCTTGAATGTTCATTGAAAGGTTTCAGTAGGCATTTGATGAATTTCTAAGCTTGGCCTAAGATTTCTAAGCCATTCAATTTAATTAGTGAGATGAATAATTATATTCAGAGGATCACTAATGTTATATTTGTGCTCATTGAAAAGTTGATGATTGTGTTTTTAAGCAAACTATCGATTCCTATAAGCTTGTATTTATTTTATGCATTTGTAACTTCACATTTGTTATGCTCAAAATTTTGATTTAAGTCTTTTTATTTAATTCCATTTAGACTATTTGATTATCTTCTTTTCATTTTATTTTCTAAGTCTAAAAATTTGACGGCCTCCCGGCGTCATCCTCATGTAGGGGGTTGCATCGGAAGTGTTTTAGCTTTCTCGGTATGCCTTAATGAGCGTAGTGAGTGGTGTCTTACGACACCACAGTCGATTTCTATCTCGTCACTGCTTAATGAGCGTGATGAGACCTTTAAACCTGAAAGAAGACAAATGCAATGCAATATATATTCATTCCTTTTTTTAAAGTCCAGAATTTATTCAAAATTTAGGCAGCATTTTGGCTAGGGGAGCGATCTAACGATGTTGGCTTACCTATTCTAATGAGTATGAGCGGTGTCTTGCGACACCGCAGCCAATTTTTCATCTCTTTGCGTCCTAATAAGCACGATGAAGCCTTCAAACATGCAAAGAAACACAAGCATATATACATCCATATTCACATATATTTTGACTCATTTTTCTACGCGTTGTAATGATCGGCAAAGAGACGGAGTTGGAGATGCCGAAAACCAAGAGAGGAACCCGTCTAATGATGGTGTTCCTCTCGATAAAGGGAAAAGTTAGAGAGGGAGATAGAAAGGGAGATGCCGCAAATTAGGAAAAGAACCCGCCTAATGATGATGTTCCTCTCTAAGAGAAATTGGAAAGGTAATGAAAAGGGGGTGATGTCGGAAACTGAAAGAAGAACTCGTCTAATGATGGTGTTCTTTTCCGGTTGCAAAAAGAAAATTTCAGATTTTGGCAAAGCAGAATTTTCAGATTTTGGTTTGGGAGGAGTTTTGGTGGGAGAAGAGAAAGAAGAAGAAGAAGAAAGGAGGAAGAGGGAATTCGGCTAAGGGAAAGTGAGGGAGAGAGAAGAATGATTTTCGGATTGGAGAAATGAGGAGAAAAAAAAATGAAATTTTGGTTTTGTGTAAATGAGGGAAGAAATGAAATGGAGAAGGAAGAAGAAGAAAGGGAAGAAGAAAGAAAAAGAAAGAATAAGGAGAAGGAAGAAGAAGAAAGAGAAGAGAAAGAAGAAGAAAGGGAAGAGGAAGGAGGAGCTTTTTCGGTTTGGAGTGAGGAGGAAAAATGGGATGTGGTTTTTCGATTTGGAGGGAAGTGGGAGAGGAAAAAAAATGAAGAGCTCCTTGCTATTCATTTTGGAGGAAGAAAAGTGAGAGGATCGCTGGAGAGGAGGAGGAACGGTTCACCGCTCATTCAAGCGTGGAGGTGGGCTCGAGCCATTCGTGGAGACCTCCGCTTACATGAAGGAGGGGCGTTCCGAGGGAGAATCAAGCTCGCGTCGCGGTGAAGAGGAGACGGGAACAAGCTCTTGTGCGTAAAGAAGAGTCGAACTGAGCCATGCGTGAAGAAGGGGTTGGATCGATCAATTTTTAGGGATTTAGGTTAATTTAGGTTTTTAAATTGATTTTTTTTGCTCAATCGACTTTAATGTGAATTTTACTCCGATAAAATCACATGGTCAATATATATATATCAATCGTAGCTTATTTCAATATTCTAAATGCAATGATGTACCGCTTGCAATCGGCCGTTTGGTTGAGTGCAAATTGAGTCAATTTCAGCTCAAAATATGTATCGCCGCTTTCGACCACTCGATTTTTGCTCAGACTTGTCCGAATTGAATGTGAACATTCATACTTGATAGATTTCGATTTTTCAAAGCTAATGGTATAATCAATTTCAAGAGGTCGTTTGGCTGGTTGGTGCCTCGCCTCCGAGGCGCGTCAACACATTAATAGCTCGATTGCTTGATCGGTTGCTTGTTAGATTGTGCAATATTGATATTCTGATCATTTTTGACATCTTGAACGCGATGACGAAGTCTGTTCATCGATTGGAGGTCGTTTCACCATTTTCGGTGATGTCCAATGTATTTCAACCTCGATTTCACGGACACGATCACTGCATTTGCGCTCATCCAAATTGAGTGCATAACCTTATTTGGTAGTTTTTGATGTTTTGAAGCAAACGACACAATCAATTTCATGAACGCGGTCATGCGCATCATCGCAGCCTTCCGACCGATATGCGACGACATATCGATAGCTCGACGCTTGGTATTGATATTTAGATTATGCAATATTTATATTCTGATTAGTTTCGACATTTTGAACGCGACGACAAAGTTCGTTCATCGATCGGAGGTCGTTTAAACTATTTTCAATGGTGTCAGGTGCATTTTGAGCGATTTGCGATGTCACTCAAGTCTATCAAATTAGACTTGTGGCTTGACTCGACTTATAACACATGTGGAGGTCAACAAATGACCCCCAACAAACGTGATTTGCGCATGGAACGAGTCACATTTGTTGAAAACTGGTTGACCCTTTGGGCTGATCACAGAACTTGGATCATTTCAACTTCGATTGCAATAGCTTACGGAGCTTTGATAGGATTTGCCATTAGTATGATGCCTTATTTAGGACATACTAAATGACGAGCTTGACCGATTTGTCAGAATCGACTAGTCGGATAGATAAAAGTTCTTACACCATCTATTCTCTATTTCAATGGCTTTGCTGAAGATCTCTTTCTTTTATGTCCTTGTAGATTTGAGTTTTCTGCAATCCTAGCTTCGTGCTTAATTGAGTTTGTTGGAGGAATTGATTTATTTATTTTGATGAAGAACTCTGCTGGGGAGTTGGTTTATCTATGCTTAGTCGGATTTAAAATTCATTGTCTTAGCTTTAAGCTTGACGGATGAAGGGACGATTTGATTTGTTTATATTGACTTGTCGAAGTGTATGTATGCCATGAATCTGCTGGTTGAGATTCATTGAAGGGTGCGTCTGGTGACCCAACCTTGCTTATACTAGGTCTATGTTGAGTTATCCCAAGCAATGTGTGCTTTAACGGTCGCATAAGCACAAAATTCTATTAGTTCGACCATCGGCTTTATATGAACTATAGAATTGCTTCCTCGGTCCTGTGCTTTTAGTTTTTATTTTGATGAGGAGATTGACTTTGATGCTTTGAGCTTGATCAAATCATTTGATAAAGTGAGATTGGAAATATATAGATTGATTTGAGGTAGCAAATTGAGAGTTTCGATTGTCTTGATCATCGATCGTAGAAAGATCTCTTGACTCGATTGCTTGTAATCACTTTTGAAGGAGATTGACTATCATCATTAGACCGACAGCGAGGCTCTTTCATTATGGCATTTTCTGGCTTGTTAAGTGAGGAGAGCGTCGAACTCGCCACATTTTGGCTTATTGAGTTCGACCTTTAGAACCTACTCAAGTCTTCAACTTAAGTTGTGATAGGTTGGTGATTTGGTCATCTGACTGAACGGGGCTCTTATCTGCCTTTCTTGCAGCTTGTTGAGTGAATAGAGCATCATCAACTCGACCATTTGTTGGCTCACTGAGTTCGACCTTTAGAACCCATTCGTGTCTTAGACTCCAAGATGTAGAGGTTGATGTTTCTTTCAACTTAGTTGATTGAAGCTTCCAAAATTGGGAATTCTTTTGACTTGATATCTAGAATTTGATAAATATGAGAGATAAATTTTTTGATATTTAGGACTATCTTTTCATGCGTAGAAATAGATTCTTTTGGTTCCTGTAAGAACTTGCAACTTAACAATAACAATTATGGATATATTCAGGGATTTTGACGTAAAGCCCAATGTCAACCTAATCGAATATATATATTCGAGGATTTCGCCTTTACAAAGACGATGTCAACTCAAATAAACTTAACATAAAATAAAAAATGCCCCTATCATGCAGGGGGATTTCTATTATATTTCGACAGTCATCATATATAATACTTTTTTTAGGTAACGACCATTAATTGACGGCATTGGTCTTTCACCTTTTAAGTTAATGAGTTGGTATGACCTCCTGATATACTTTCAATGAAAAATAGGCCTTCAGTTGACTCAAATTTGCCACGAATTTTGATTATGAATAATTGATCTTCTCAGACCGTGACCAATCCTTTTGGAATGTTTGAGGCCGCATCATGGTCAAAAGCCGAACATCTTTGCTCGATAAATCTCCAGATTTTGATGAGCTTGCAATCTAACTTCATTAAGCGCGTCAAGTTCTTCCATCATCAGACGAGCATTTAGATCTTCAGTTAAATTGCATTGGATGACTACTCAAAGTGAAGGCAACTCAACTTTTAGCGAAGAACCGGTTCCAAATACCAATGAGTAAGTAATTTTAGCCATCTTGTAGGTAGTTCGACACGCCATAGTTCTATTAGCTTGGTATTGCATTCTCTTTTATTTTTAGTAAGGATTTTCTTGAGCAGTTTGACCAATGACTTGTTGAAAGCTTCACCAAACCAATCAATTTTGTGTCGATCGACGAATCTATAAATCTTTACACTTTTGAAAGCTGTGCCATTATCATAAATTATTCGATGCGGCACTCCAAATCTATAGACCATATTATGCATGAAGAAGTTGATCACTCGGTCAACAGTAACTTCTTTAAATGGGGTAGCTCAGCCCACTTAGAGAAATAGTTAGTCGCTGCTAGGATGAAGCGGTGTTCTGCTGATGATGGCAGATCAATTGACCCAATTACATCTGTACCCTAACATTCGAATAGCCAGGATGCTATTGTTGGGTGTAGTGGATTTAGAGATTGGTGGATTCTATTCACATGTACTTGACATTCATGACACCTTTTAGCATGATTGATATAATCTCTCACTATAGATGACCAATAATAGCCCATCCTTTTGATCTTTACTTCTATCTTGTGACCTGACTAATGTGCACCACAAAGTCCTTCATGAACTTCAACCATCACTTTCGTAGCTTCATCTGCATTTACGCATCGTAGCCAGATTTGTTCAAAGGATCTATGATATAGAGTGTTGTTGACGAAATCATAGCGTAACATTCTCTTCTCGATTTGAGCTGCCAGTGATTTATTATTTGATAATTTACCTTCTTTAAAATAGTCGAAGGGTTGCATCCATCATGTGGCTCTATAATAAAAGCTTCACACCGCTTCGAGGCAATGTCGCTTTCAAGTACAACTTCTTGTTGGTTTTGGGAGTATGAGGATTGAGTCGATCCTTCTCAGGTCAAATTTGATAACCCCTTTACGGGGATTGATACTTTCTCGGCTCTAGAACTCCAAGTAAATATCCCATCATGACATAATCACCATTCATACTTGCATCTCCTTAGCTAATTTTGCTAAGCAATTAGCTTTACTATTCTGATTGAGAGACTTGAGTTATTGTGATATTTGATATTTGCTTCATAAGCTCATGAACTCGCTTGTGATAGAAAGCTACCTCAAACTTGTTAATTCTATAGATGCCAAGCACTTAATTTATAATAAGTTGAGAATCACCAAAAATATGCAAATTTTGAATGCTTATGAAGATAGCTTCTTCAAGACCTGCCACTAATGCTTCATATTTGGCTTCATTATTAGTTCTTGGCTTGGTCAGCCCATATGATCGTCTCATTATCCCTCCTTCTTTATGAAGTTTCGCGATCTTTCCCCTTAAGAATTTTAGAGGTTTGACTTGTTTTGATCGATGAGGCTCATCAAAATACATTTCTCAAATTTGTGATTTTTCTCTTTGATGAATGAGCATAATTTGCTCATCAGACAAATTGTCGTTAAGAGAAGAGTTTGCAAGGATGTGATGTGCAGCAAGAAAATCTGCTAAGACTTGTCCCTTCACCGCTTTGTAACATATGTAATATCAAATTGTAGAATACTACCAATCTTGTCAATCAATTTGTCAACGCCGGGTCTTATCATCAAGTACTTGGGATCGATTCTGAGATGAGGGTAATTTTGTGAGATAACATGTAATGATGGAGCGTTTGAACCGCAAGATCAATGTCAAATAATGCTTCATCGAGAGTATCTCATTTTGCTCCTATTAATTTACCGATATAAGGAGCATTCTCTTTGCTTTTATTGTGTTGTGCCAATAATGCTCCAAGGACTCTTCTAATGCGATATATAATGAGGGCTTCCCAAGAGTAGGCGCTAAGGATGGGTGGATTTAACGTAACTTTAATGCTATTGAAAGCTTTTGACATTCCTTGTCCCATTTGAATGGAGCATCATTCTTCATCAACCTTGCAAATGGTTGACTTGTCTGATAGGTTTGATATAAATCGACGATGAATGCGAGTCTTGTAAAGAACGGCCGACGTAAACTCTTCTGGTGGAGGCATTTCACAATTACCTTGATTTTAGCAGATCAATTTCACCTCTATGACATAATGTATCCTGTGAATTTGAGGATACCAATGCATATTTTAGAGGATTTATCTTGAGATCATATTTCATGATTTTCTCCAATACAATTCTCAGTCTAGAAAGAATGCTAGAAAGAATGCCTCATAGTTTTACATCTTCCAAAGCGGAATGACTGCTGGGCTAACCTGCTTGTGGCAAACAGATTGAACCCGACCTAAAGGCGACTACGAAGTGAGTACCGACCCGAGGATTTATCTCAACTGTGTAGTCGGACAATCTATAGGGAGTTACCGACACCGCCTCTAAAGATAGGATGTCTGCTTGGGAAAAGGGGCCCTTTGGGGGCTTGAATTCCTAATACACAAGCGAATTACTTTGTTTGTTTTATTTGTTTGTTTATCGTGGACCCTGTTAGTTTGTGAGGGATCAAACTGAGAAGGAGCATATATCAGTCTAGACCTATCTTAAATTTACTAAACCAAGAAAGAATCTGCACATTCGCTGAATAAATTCTCCAACCACAGGGATGGCTACTAGGAAAGGGGGACTGTCCAATCCAAGAGTAACCTAGGTAGTGTCTAAATGAGGTCGCAAAAGGACGTGATCCAAGTAGAATGCCCGCAGGGATGGGCCAAGGCTTGATCTAAAACCCAGAGAAGATGACATAGTCATATATCAAATAGGTATTTGGTGCCAACTCAAGGATCAAGCGAGACTCACATCTGCCAAGAGTGGTGTATCTTGATACACGATAGTAAACATCAACCAACCTAAGGTGCTCATCGGTTTGCAACAATCAATATAGGAAGAAAACTCAGGGACTCACATCCTTCTATAGTGGAATTGGTTGTTGGGATAGTCTTTCTCCGACGCCATCCGACCTAGGGCAACTACAGAGTGAATGCTACCAGAGGACTTATATCAATCAAATATAGTCGAGAGGAAAGGAGCCTCTGGGGGACTTATCCTAAATCTCAAATATACTCAACCTAGTTAGATCTTGATGATTAGTTCAAGAAGAAAGCTCGATGACTCACATATTCTTAAACCAAATCAACATGAGGTAGCTTATTGGTTGGGCAATGAAGTCTACCATACTAACGAGAAATTTGTTGGTTTGCATTGGTCAAGTTAGGAAGAAAGTGTGGGGACTCATATGCTCCAACAAATGACCACTGGGGTGACATACTAGCAAGGTAGCATATAGACTCGACCTAGAGCAGCTAATGAGTGAGTGCCATAGGGGGCTTGCTCCCACATCAAAGTAGCTCGAGATAAAAGATATGTGTTTATTTTTGTGTTCATGTTAAAGGGAATATGATGCCACTCGAGTTCTTTTACACCTACCTTAAACACGCTTGAGGAATTTGATGAAATGGTGCCACGGGTGGCAAACGAGATTCCCACCAAGAAAGGATGCCTCTAGGGTTCTCTTACACCTAACTCAGTTATGCTAATCGAAATAGTATGCCTCTTAGTTCTCTCACACCAATTCTAATAGCTGAGAAATGTGTTTGTGAGAGAGGGATAATATGCCACCTGGGGACTCTTACACCTACCATAAACACATCATGAGTGATTCGCAAGACAAGCAAACAATGCTTGGAACAAAGAGAAGATTTTGATGAATTGGAATGAAATTTTTGTTGATTGATAGAATTATTTTCAAACATGATTTTATGGATAATATTTCTTCAAATAGAGCCATTAATTGGAAGCATCGGTGTTTCCCTTTACAATCAATAATAAAAGATCCTCCATGGTAGGCCTTCTCATGATATGAGGCCTTCCCAAGTGGGTTCAAACTTGCCTCCCATCTTCGACGGGCAACAATTGGTCTCCTAGGACTAACACAAGTTCTCCTACTTGCAAAGACCCAGAGCACTGCCTTATTGTGAGCTTGAATCATTTTGGCCTTGTACAACTCGAGGTTCTGGCACGCTCGTAGGTGACTCTCCTCTAAACCTTCGAGCTCTTATAACCACAACTTTGCAATCTTTAGTGAGCTTGCTACCCGCTATGCTATCCTTAGTGATGGGAGTTGAACTTCTAAAGGTAGAATGACTTCAGACCCATGCACTAAGGAAAATGGGGTAGATTGAGTTGGAGTTCGATGTGGTGAGGCCCACAAGGCTTCAACCAACTACTCATTCTAGCTTGTTATCATCGAGTCTTCTTTGTATTTGGATGAGAGTTTTGTTGAATGCTTCTGCTAAGCCATTTACTCTGGGGTAGTAGATGGTGAAGTATCTCTAATCTATACCATGTATTCTAGTCAAGCTGTTGATTTTGGTGCTTTTGAATGCGTATTATCGATATAATTTGTCGAGGCACCCCAAACCTATACGATATGATTCAAAAATTGAAGTACATGAGATGTGACCTCTGAGTGGGATTGCCTCACACTTGGAAAAGTAGTCGGTGGTAGCTAAGATGAACTGATGACCCTTGGAAGAAGGAGGATCGATAGGACCCACAATGTCAGTACCCCAATACTCGAATGGCCATGAAGCCAATGTAGGGTGTAAAATGTTGGGTGGTTGATGTAGGACCACGCTGTACACGATAGCATCTCTAGCTACATCCATGCGCCTTTAATCATCAAAGTTTAGTAGTATCCTAGTCTCTTGATCTTCTCTTCATCTGAGATTAATGCGCTCCGCATAGACTTGAATGTACATCGGTTACAATGCCTTAGGCTTCATGTTTATCTAAACAGCGTAACCACATTTGATCAAAGGACGGACGGTACAGGGTGCCATCAATGAGAGCATAGGAGAGAGCTCTCTATTTCACCTGATAGGCGTGTGACTTTTCTTGAGGTAGCTTATTGTTCAAATAGTCTATGAATGATTGCCTTCAATCCAATCCTCCTTGTCCTTATAGACAACCAACCTCTCCTTCAAGAGAAAGTCTCTCGATAAGTTTAGCATGAATAAAGACTTTGTCTATTTTGGACCCTTATTGAAATGGACTCATCTTAGGACATGTCAATTCTTTGGCAAGTTTGACCAAAGCATTTACTTGCATTCTCGCCGGGAACCTTGTAGATGGTGACTTCGGGGATTTGGGCCAATAACTTCATGGTATACTCGTGGTAATGATGAAGCTTTGAGAATCTTGTAGGACCCGACAACTTGATTAATGACCAACTGAGAATCCCCAAAGATGTTGATGCTCTTGACACACATTGTGATAGCTAACTCACACAAACAAAGCCTCATTTTGTTGTTGGTGGGGTTGGAAAGATATGAGAATCTCATCACTGCGATTTGGAGTTAGAGAACTATTCTACCCCTACCTTTCCTAAGAGTAGATTGTGGTGCTTCCCTTTATGAAAAGAAGTTGCACCATCAAAATACATCTCATCGACGATTGTCAATCTCAAGTTCTTGATTTATTCATCGTGATCGACTAAGTGAGAGTCACTGCTAAGAAACTCGCTAGTGCTTGTCCTTTTACCGCACGGAGGGGTACAAATGTGATATCAACTGTGAGAGAATCATAGACCATCATGCCAAACATTCGGATAGTGTTGGCTGTGTCATGAGACACTGCAGTGGATTGTTCTAGAAATCAAGTTCACCTTATGAGAAATCATATAATGCCGTAGCTTTTGGGAGGCAAAGATCAAAGCTAGGCAATGTTTCTCAATATGTGGTTCGCCAGAGAATTAGAAGATGACCGAGATAGTAGAGCACTCTCCTTCATCATCATTTGGGCCAACAAAGCACCGAGGGAGTCATCTAATGCAGCAGTGCAGAGGATGAGTGGCCTGCCTAGATAGGGGCTACTAGAACTGGCGGCTTCACCAAATATTGTTTGATATCTTCAAAGGCATGTTGGAACTTGTCATCCTACTTGAACTTGACATCCTTTTTGACAAGAGCTGAGAATGACTTGCATTTTCCCGATAGGTTGGAGATAAAGCGTCTTAGATATGCTAACCGTTGGAAAGATCGAGTTGAGTTAAACTTTTAGAGGTGGCATTTCTAAGATAGCTTTGATCTTTTCTTTATTTCTATTCCCCAATGTTGATAACAAACCCAAGGAATTTCTGAAGCTACTCTGAATGCACACTTCAGGGGATTCATTTTGAGGTTATATTATCTTAACTATTCAAAAACTACTCTCAAGTTAAAGATATGGTCTTCCTTTTCTCTACTCTTGACTACTAGATCATCAACATAGCACTCAACCTGATGATGAATGAGTTCATTGAAGATCTAAGTCATGACCCATTGGTATGTAGCACATCATTTTAAAGCAAAGGAATGACCCTATAACAATAGATTCGATGGTTCAAAAAATAGTGTTTCTTTCATCCACATCTTAATTTAGTTATAGATGACCCATCCATGAAAGAGAAAAATTGCATGAGATGAGATGTCCCACCATTAATTCTAGTATAGAAGAGGAAACTCATTCTTAGACATGCCTTAAGTCCTCAAATCGACGATATGCAAATTTGGCCATTCTTCTTCTTAATTGGGATGACACGCTAACTGTTGGATATTTTTCTTCCATGATGAAACCAAAGATCGATCGTTTCTTGACTTTAGAAATGACCTATTGTTCGATTTCTAATCGCATGCCTAGGAGCTTGCTTGATGGGTTAGCGCTAGATCTATTGCTAGCTTGTGGACTATATCGAGAGATAACGGGCATCTCTTCATATCTCCATGCAAAGTAATCCTTAAACTCAATCAATAATCTAACTAAGTCATTGGTTTGTTCTTCATTCATCAACGAACTGACGTATATCAGGTGTGGATTTTCTTCTATCCCGAGGTTGATTTCTTTAAGTTTGTCAATTGTTGAATGGATCTCTTCTTCAAATTATGGAGGTGCATCTTTGATTTAGAGATCATCTGGATCGCCTAAAGTTTCTAAACACACTCTCATAAGAGTTTGTGTGGTTTGAGAAGAACCATCGACTCGATGATTAGTCATGACAAACAAGAATCATCATCATCGACTGGACCCATTGTACCGAATCCTAGTCCTGCTCTTGATTGTGCTTCCCTGCCTGTATTATTTCATAGCTTCTCAAAATACTCGACTATGCAGGACCATGTATGAGGAACCAAACCTTCGATAAGAACACAAGTGCAGTAAAAGTCAAACGATAATTCCATTAATTCTTTATATGAATTCTCCTCAAGTTGTACATGAACTTCAGGACTTGAGGAGGATGATCCCAAAAAGTATCTCTTTAGCTTTATATCACTGGAAGACTTAGGGGCTTCCTTAACTACTAAACCTTCAACTTTTTGTGGTGAAAGTGAGGTTAGAGTTAAGGTTCCCAACTGCTGCCTGATAATTTTATATACATCTGATTCAAATACTTTGCTTTGTCTGGAGGTCTTCATCTGTCCAGCTCGAGTGTCACCTCCAATGAAACCCACTGAGAGGGGTTGGCTGGTATGCTAATCACATTAGACTCGTCCTCCAAGCTGGATTCTAAGTCTCGTGAATAGTAGGGGTACTCTATGAACTAACATAACCTCTGCTATGATGGCCAACCGGGGTCTTACACCTGAACGCCTCTTTTCGCTTGCCTCGTGGAGGTTAGTCATCCTGCCCACATGTCTATATGAAGAAATGAATTGTGGGTGGAATGCGATATGCGTCTCTATTTCTTCTTCAATTTTTCTTTCTTGTTCACTTGGATTTTCACTTTTCTTTTCTTTTTCTTTTTCTTTTTCTTTATTTTCTTTGCTTTTGAATTTGAATCTTATCCAAGTTCATGAGAAAGGGTGTTTTTAGGAAGATAGTAGGTCGCATCCTCATATATCTGAACCTCTCTAACTGAAGATGGCTTTTCATCTCCTTTGACACAATACTCAATCTCATCCTTCGAATTTGATGCCGATGGAGGAGGATGGAATTATCTTATTCGATGTATCCAAGGCCTACCAAAGCAAAGTAGTGAATGAAGTATTCAAATCAATGATATAAACTTTGCAGCCTTCCATTCACCTATCTCCAAAGGTAACACTATGGAACCTAAAGCCCACTCACCTTGTTCATTGAATCCTCTCAACATCATCGGATCTCCTCGGAGTGTGAAGATGTCGATCTTCAAATAAGGGTCTTTAGACTCATAATGTTCACCGATGCACTGATCGATGAGAACTCTAGCAAGTCCAATCACCATGTCAACTATGATGTAGAGGAAACAGGTTCCATGTCCACCAAAAGAAGGTATTCATCTGAAAGTAATCCTGAGCTTCTTGAATAATGTGCTTCCTCACCAATAGTGGCCAACTAAGCTAAGTATATCTCAAGATCAAGGAGAGCCTTGATTAATGATTCCCTCATCTCTTTGGATAAGACAAGGGCATTGTATATGCTTAGCTTAGATGACAACTTTCTTAGGTGAGAGAAGACATTGTAGTCCACCATGGGCTGATCCTCCACAAGCATATCCAAGGGTGGAGCATTCTGTGAGGGGCTTCATTCAACCAATGACTTGTTTCCCTCATCTTGAGGCGCCTAGAGGTAGAACCTTGCCACTATGGAGGTTGACTTCTGATCTCTTGTGGTAGGGTAATGGAAGGTTCTACCGCACGCCGCTCACTTACGCTTTCTCCTATGGGACCCTGGAATCGATGATTCCAAGTCTATCTCAAGAGGTGAACGTAGTATTCGTGAGTAAAAATCCAACTCAATCAAAAGGGGAAGATCAAATTATTATAGTTATTGTTTAGACTTGATGAGTTATTTAGAATAGATTGAAAACTCATCAGAAGTGACACATATATAATTCAAGCTAGATTTATTCAATTTCTTGGATTTGATAAGAGATACATAGTAGAAATCAAGTAAAGTAAGAGGGGTGAGAGATTTGATGCCCTCATTCACTGATACAAGATGTCTATTAAGAAGAAGAGCTAGAAAGGTAGTTGGTAGTATATAATGGCGACTAGGTTGACTGGTGGTTACACTACTGGGCTATCCCGAATTGGCACATGTTGTTGTTGCTGTTGCTCCCCCTTTCCTTAAGTTGGCACTGACAACTTGCAAACCTTCTTTGATGTTGGAGATTTGAGCTGACTCAGACACCTGCAAGGAAAGTTTCTTGATTTTCGAGATAATTTTCTTAGAGATTTTGGATAAGGAGATATCCCAACCTTATTTGATTTATGGAAGGATTGTAAGAATCCCAAAGGAGTACCCTAATGGAATTGGATGGTTGTTTCACAAGGTATTCCTTTGGGATGACTATAGCACCAGTCTTGAAGTTATGTTCAAGCCGTCTTAAATGTTAAGCAATTCCAAAACATGACCTAGCATAATGGTAGGGGCAAAAGTTAGGATCATTGCTTTTTCCCACTTCCTCCCCTTCTAGGTTTGTAAAAAGTCAGGTTTCTTTAAAAGATTCTTAAAGATTTTTCTAACTACCTCCTAATTAAATGAATATGGTTTATTTAGTTTATCCATAAGAGTAGGTGGATGATACTACGGTGGTATGTGTATCAGCTACCGATGATGTGGTCGAGGAGGAGGTGGTGTAGGCCATGGAGGGGGCCTTGGTCATGGTGGCAGAGGAGGCGATGGACTTGTGGGAGCATGAGGTCTCTCAAACTACTCTGGCTATTCCTTATCTATCGCTATCACTACCCCGGGCTTCTTCACATATATCTTCTACAGTTTTGGCTTTGTTGGTAGATCTGGAGAAGGTAATTGTTTGGCTTCTCCTTGCAAGCTAGCCACCTTGTTGATTAATTTCTCAAAAGTTTTGATGGTGAAACCTTTGAGCATGAAGGTGACGGCCATGAATATTCTTGCGAATCTCAATGACATGCATACTGTGGTTCAGATTTCATACTCAAATTAGCCATCTAAGAATGTAATCAATGAGGACTCACCATGGTTTGTTGAGCCACATGAGATCGCCAACTTGACCCTCTGAGCTTCAACAAACCTCTTGATAAAGAGTTGCTCCAACTCAAAAGTCTTGAACTATTGAGAAGTTTAACATACCAATCAAAAGCTATCCCGCTAAGCTACAAAAGAGATAAAGAGTAAAGTATCATCACCAGGTAACAACTAGCTCAAATGCGATTGTTCTGGGTTCCCACTGCCATCAAAACTCTTGAAGGAAGGTGGCACAAAATCTTTAGGATATTGGACTGCATCAAATTCTCCCGTAGGGTCTACCTTTGGAACCGATGATCCTCCTCGCTTGAGCCAATGCTTCACCTTCCAACCATGGACTTGATATCTTTTCTATGGAGGTACTATCCACTACCTTCCTATACATCCGGTGTTACCTTGTTTCTCCTGGAGGTAAAGTCTTGGGTCCAAGACATGCACCAACTCTGGCTGACTAGTCTCAGCCGTGGTAGGATGAACTACTGGGGCTTAGTTCTGCAATGCTAAGACAGCTGGTAACAGATCTTCGAGCCTCTTCTCCATCCTTTCTATCTTATCATCCTTCTACTCTCAGGAGGAGGTTGTGGGTTGTGTCTTCCGCCGCCTCAACACCTTCCATAGCCTAATGCTCTAAGGAGGACCCCTATCTACCATGCAAACCAAGTCTCCCAATAAATCATCTTCATTGAGATCAAAGCTGATCTTTTCCTCATCAGATCAATCATATCCTAATATCTCATTCTTTTCCATGAAATAGTGAGCTACTATGTCATCTAAAGAATGATCTTTCTGAAAATGCTTTTGGTGTGGGTGGTAGGATCACATTGTGTCTTGTGGCATGGACCTCCCTTTCTGGAGAATCAACCACAGGGAGTACTCGATAGAAGATATACACTTGTCATGACTCTCTCACGGGGTGACACTCTAGGAGGTTTCTATGATCATGGGTGCAACTGGGTTACCACCCTCTCCCTCTGCTGTAACCATCTCCAAATCCTACTACGGTGGTGATGGTGAAGGGACGGCCACTATGCTTGGTCACCATTCCTTCGCACCATGGCGGAAGGTTGAGCGGAGAGCTTCGACCTTGCCATAGTAGGTGGTGTAGATGGGATGGGATCCCTTGACCATAGCCAATGGAGGTCCTCTTCTCCCGGATGTGGCCTTCCTTGGCGAGGCGGAGATGTTGAAACACATGCATGATGATGGGGGGTGTGCAGAGGTGTGGTGGAGACACCACGACTCTCTCAAAATGGGGGAACTCCTCTGTGGTGAGTAGTCCCACCAAGTAGAATACTATCATTGTGATCGACGGGTAGCCGCGTCAGGAAATCAATGAGTGCAAAGGCCGAGCCAAACCTCACTCTCGGTTAGTGATATGAGCTATAGTATGGGTCTCCCTGGCCCTCTCCTGCTGTAGATGCCTTCTCATGCTATGGGGTATAACAGATCTCAAGTCAAATTACTCGGACTCGAGCGTCAGAGCTGCCAGCTGGCTAGAAGCGAAACGAAGGCCATATGACCTTCACTGCGGCGACTACAGTGGGTCGAACCGGTGGAGGTGAAGTAGGGATCCTCCTAGCATCCTCTGTCGGACCAGAGAGAGGATGGAATGTAACAGTAGGGAAATCAAAGTGGGCAACTCTCTGGCCAGTGGAGCTGCCTCCATCTCCCTGGCAATGCATGTATAGTACCGCTTAATCATGCAGTTTTTGTTCCTTCTTTGAGTCTTGGTGGGGCGGGCAGAGTAAGAGCTTGACCCGACCTCAAAAGCAGGAGAGACTATCCCTGGGATCAGGGGTGCCTTCCCCTTAGAAGGTGCTAATGAGTAGGTGCTAGCCCTCACTTTGGGGAACGAAATAATTGCGCCTTGGTCTTTCACAGAACTTGTCTTGCGACTTGTAGGAACCACTTCCTTCTTGTGAGGGAATATCAGTCAGAGCTTATAAATTTGAATGGACTTCTACGGTCCACTGGTCCTGAGTGGTGAGGAGTGCCCTCAGTAATCTCACCCCTCCCTCATCCAAAATGAATGAGGTGGGCGTAATCGAGGGGAAGGCGGCATGATCCAGGGGCCAAGTTCATCTAGTGGGGAAAGGTAAATACATACTTTTTAAACCATCAAACAAACTGACTGGCGATCTGAGCAATGTTGAAAATAAACTTGAATCATTATTGACTTTGAATTTGAATTTAGAATTTGAGCTCATACTTAACATTTTGAAAATGTTAAGTCGAGTTCAAATGATTTAGAATAGATTTCGAGATTTTGATTGGAAAGAGGAATTATTTGGATATAGAATCCATTTTCAATAAATATGGGTATTTTGAAAATGGGTTCAAATATTTTTGTTTTAAGGGATGCTTCCATAGGTTCATATTTGAATTTAAATTTTTTGATTTTGAGGACCCTTTATTTAACAAATTTGGGTATGTTAAAGTAAAGGGTCAATTGATTTTGTTTTGATTTGTGATTTTTGGATTTTACTCACTTAGCAAATTTGGGTATGTTAAGTGAGATGTTTGAAAATAATTTCTTCTTTTTCTTTGTTTGCTTTGTTTTGTGTGAATCATGTGAATTTTGAGAATGGATTATTCACTTATCAAATTTGGGTATGCTAAATGAAGAATCCAAATATTTTGTTATTTTTTAAAAAGGGGATCTTTATTTAGCAAATTTAGGTATGCTAAATAAAGGATCCAATGTGATTGATTTTGTTCTCCTGATTTTTTTGGAAAGAGGTTTTCTACTTAGCAAATTTAGGTGAGCTTAGGAGATCCAAGTGTGCTTTTGTTTTGATTTTGTTGAAAAGATTCTTAGCAAATTTAGGTCTAAGAAAATCAGATATTTCATTTTGATTATTTTGAAGAGAGGATCCTTAAAAAATTTAGGTATGCTAAGAAAATCAAATGTATTTTGATTTTGAAAAAGAGGATTTTCACTTAGCAAATTTGGGTATGCTAAATGAAAGATCCAAATGTTGTTTTATGTTTTGAAAAGATGTTTATTGATTTTATTTTGAAAGGGGGGATATTCACTTAGCAAATTTGGATATGCTAAATGAAGAATTCAAATGTTGCTTTAGTTTTGGAAAGATGATTGTTAATTTTGATTTTTTAACAGGTGTTTGTTGATTTTATTTTGAAAAGATGATTGTTGTTTCTTATTTTGAAATGAAATCTTCATTCGATAAATTGTATATTGAATGAGATATTCATTTGTGCTTTTGGAAAATATGATTGTTGATTTTGATTGAAAATGAAAATTTTCATTTAATAAATTTGAGCATATTGAATGGAATGTTCATTTGTGCTTTTGGAAAATGTGATTGTTCATTTTGATTGAAAATGAAAACTTTTATTCAATAAATTTGAGTATATTAATGAAAGTGTTCATTTGTGCTTTTGGAAAATGTGATTGTTGATTTTGATTGAAAATTAAAACGTTCATTCAATAAATTTGAGTATATTGAATGAAAGTGTTCATTTGTGCTTTTGGAAAATGTGATTGTTGATTTTGATTGAAAATGAAAACCTTCATTCAATAAATTTGAGTATATTGAATGAAAGTGTTCATTTGTGCTTTTTGGAAAATGTGATTGTTGATTTTGATGTAAAATGAAAACCTTCATTCAATAAATTTGAGTGTATTGAATGAAAGTGTTTATTTGTGCTCTTGAAAATTTGACTTTGATTTTGATTGAAAAATGAAAACTTTCATTCAATAAACTTGAGTATATTGAATGTTGTGCTTTTAGAAATATGATTGTTGATTTTGATTTTTGGAAAGTGAAGTCCTCATTTAATAAATTGAATAAGGAAGTTCACTTGTGCTTTTTGAAAAAAAAGATTTTGGATTTTATTTTATTTTATTTATTTATTTTTTTAAAAAAGGTCCTACATATAACAATCATGAAGATTGTTAGATGAGGTTGGTTTGCAAAATTTTTTGTGAAAATATCTTATTATGTGCATTTTGAAAAAGTGCTTTTTGGAAAGATGATGTTTTTCATAAAAGGATTTATTCTTTCTTTATTTTTGGAATGAACCTTTCCTTACCATAGAAATAGTAAGGAGAAAGTCTTTAGTTATTTCTTTTTTATTAAATTTTTATTTTCACCTAATGGGGAGCCCAATAGGGGTTTTAAGACCTTCATGGAATGAGATCCTAAAACCTAAAGATGTTGGCTAGCTTAGCTTAAGGATGAAATAAACTAAGTGCCATGGAAAAGAAGGATAGTCTCAATTCATATAAAATACAAAGCCACTTATCGATACTTGAAGACAATGATCATTTACCAAAGATGGAGAGGAACTTTCCCAAAAGTCAGGAAAAATCATGGTGAAAATATTTGCCTTCATCTATCCTTTTGAAGAGGATAAATGAAATAGAAATATATGCTTTAGTTGGGACAGTAGATGTTCTTATTAGGGTGATGGTGGGACATTTAGGAGAGGTGTACTATCTTGAAAAATAGAAGTCACCACCTACAATGGACTACCACTAATAAGGACTCAGGACAATAGTGCATATACCGAGATTCTTCCCCTATTTTATATGGAAAAGTAAACCAGGGTTTATTTTAAACTGGGTTTATTAAGTTCCTACAGGGGTAAGCCCCCATAGTTAATTACATCCTTCTTTAAGAATACTCTCGATTAAGGTAAATGATCGTTGTCTCCAAAGATTTTGGGTAGGACTATCGATGATTAGTTTATTTTTAGCAAATCAAGTGGGATTGATCAAGAGGAGGGAGTTCTTTGAAGCCAAATGGAGTAGGGGATGTTTAGATACTAGAAGCCTAGTAAACATCCCAAACTATCCTACTTTACAATTTTGAAATTGAATTACTTATTTGAATTGGATTTTTATTAGAAATTTAGAGCTTATAATTCCACAATACAAAGTTATGTAAATGCCTAAGAGGTGATGATTTATGCTTATGACCCATAGAAGGGAGAAACAACCTCAAAACCTAAATATAGGGAGCTTTGGCGAGGGCCAAAAGTACGACCTAAATCTAAGGCGAAAATGGGCGATGAAGAGAGGATAAATCACCACCCACTTGGACTCACAGGGGTGGCCAACTAACTCCTCATACGATTTTAAATTCATGTAGGCAAGTCTTATGCTTTATGAAAGATAGCTAGGCTGTAATTTTTTTAGAAAGAGATTAAGTCCTTAAACACACTATCTAAGAGACTAGATCATGTAGGACATGATTAATGACTTAAATCTAATGTAAATTTTTTATATATTTCATTTTCATTTTGGACAATTCATTTGACTAAGCATAGGATTCATATGCCTAATGCTTGAGAAATTGGATAGGCCAAAATAAAGGAGGTGTGTTTCCACCATGGCTCTCAAAGGTCAAGCCAAGTTCTCGCAAAGGTGGAAGCCCTCCAACCAAGAGTGAAATAATACTTTTTTTTATGCATGATGTTAAAAAAATGCTCATCCAACTAAGGGTTGCTAATTCTTTTATCTTGATTTTAACTTAGACTTTAAATAAGATTATGAGTTGATTATTTTTTAATTTTGAGTTGATTAATTTGGTTGAAGATTTATTTTTCTAAGAGCCTAATCATCATCCAGCCATACATCAAAGCAAGGAAGAAACTAGAAAACATGCATTTCTAATGCACAAGCTAAACAAAATATTATGCTTCGTTCAGTTACGTATTGCTATAAAGTCAAATGTCATGCTGCTACAAATCGAAATAAGTTAATCAGGCTCTACCACTTATACAACTTTGGATTACAAATGAATTAATTACAATTAAGTAAAATTTATGTTATGGGGTCTTCATTCTTCATTTCTTCATTCTTCTTTTCTTCTTTCTTCTTTCTTCTTTTGGTTCCTTCTTTTGGGTGGTTGGAATGTGGATACTCCAAAGGCTTCACATGACACATAAGATGTGATCTTATAATCAATGCTCATCTAATCTCCATAATAATCATTCCAAAATCATAATTGCAAAAGTACATGAAAAGGAACAAGTAAATCTAAATAAAACACAAAATAGAGATTAGCTAAATAAATCACACATTCCCAAGCATGTATATAAACAAATTGGATTTATCACCCCACACATGGGTAACTAAGTCCACTTGACCTATTTTGGATTATGCTTATGGGTATAAGCAACTGCACAAAAGTTACATTTTATTAAAGCATAAGCACAATCTCATAGAAAATAATGATTAGATTAAATAGTCTACCATTCATTCTACATGCAAACTAACATCAGACTAAAATATCATCACAAAATAAAAGCAAACATCAAATCATACCATAACATAGGACTAAAAGTGACTTAATGTGTGTGTGTGTCATGTAAGGTTTGTGTGGTATGTTTAGCTAAGCTTTAAGGTTAGGATTTTCTAAGTGTGAAAAGGTTCAACTTAGAAGGGTGGTCTCATTTAAGTTATTTAGTTGATATGGGTTAATTTTATTTGATGATTTGATTTGGTTTGAATGAACTACTTAATTATTAAGGTTGTAAAGAGGAAAAGAGAGAACTTCTCTTTCCTCTATCTTAAGTGATTTCTAAGGTAGGTTCATTAATGATTTTTTATTTAGTGAATATTTTATTATGTATTTTAATTAATCCTAAGTTTAGATTTTCTCTAAACAAACTTATTAAAAAAAGAAATGTATTTTAAGATTAAGTAAAATGAATTACTATCACAAAACATACAATATTTTTATTTCTTTTTTCACATCATGCATGAATGAATCTAAGCATATCTATACATGCGATGCAAGTATTTAGCATACACTTAATAATGAATGCTAAGAGAGGTTGTTTAAGGAAATTTGGAATGCTTTATGATGCATGATTTTCATTAAGTAGAAAGAGATTTTCTTATCCATTTTCATATGCACATGTATGTTTGAAATGCATAAGTGAGTATGCCATTGTTAACGAGTGTAAGTTACAAGACCTACTTAGGGCTACTTAAAACCTCAAACCAGGGTTGTCACTAATATACCACTTTCTTAAATACAAACATATGTATAAAGAAATGGATGGAAAAGAAAGATACAAAGTTTGTATTTGTTTGTTTGATTTGTTTATGCAATTTATATGTAAGTGTGGATGTCCTTCTTTAAGTAATAGCATAGGAATGAATAGGAATGGAGTTAGGCAAGTGTTATGTTCTTTTCAAATGAACTATATACTTTGCCAAATCTATTCAAAACTATGCTAAAGAAAAAAAGAGAAAAGTACACTATACACATCTTCATATTTATATCCACATGCAAGCTTATAAATAATTATAAATAACACACTTTAAATTTTAGGTATTTAATTTATAGATTTTGAAAATAGTTTTGAATTTGATAGTAATAACAGCCACTCATATTTTTACTTTAGTCAATACATGCAATTTGACATAAAAAATATATTTCATTTTGAATTTGAATTTTTGAAAAGCATGAATGTATGAAACTCTTATGACATACACATTTAGCATGCTAGGAAAGAAATAAAGTGATGTAAGCATGTAATTTCATTAATTAATTCTTAAAGACAATCTTATGAGTAAGATTATTTAAAAGAATCAAAGTTGTTTAAAAGACTTTCATTTTATTTTGAGTTTGATTTGAATTAGGAAGTGTGAGAAGGTTTGCTGGTCCTTACATTCCACATGTGTATATTATTTTAGTTTAATTTTTAGGTGATTAGATTAATTTTATATTTTGGTTAGGTTAATGTAGATTAAGTTCATTAATTACCCCTTACTATACCACTTTAACATATTTAATCAAATAATTATGAGCCAATGTATGACATAAAATCATAAGAATTTAAATGTGATGCATCCTAGAAAGAAAGGTACCTAATACAATTGGCTCATTTAATGATTAATTAAGCTAAAGGGTTTAATTTAAGTACTTTCATAACCTTTTCCCACATATGGGTTATGTATGATTTTCTTTAGTTTACTTAAGTTATTGAACACCTAAATATATATCTACCAAGAAGGATTGATTAAGTTTTGGATTAATTTTAGTTTTGAGAATTTGATTTGATTAATTAACTAGATCATTAGTGGATTAACTCTTAATTAGACTTGGATTAAGGAAGAAAGGGGGTTTAGGAAATAGGTTAAGAAAAATATCTCAAAATTATTCCATAAACCTCCTAATCACTTAAACAAAGTTTTATTAACTTAATCAAGGAATTATACCACTTTGTTCACATGCTTAATTAACCTTATATATTAAGAGAGTGATTAGGGTTCATTAATTAATTTTCTAATTAACTCCATTAATAAATTTCATGAAAATTAGGAGGCGAAGTCATCCCACTAAACATGATTGAGAAGTTTAGAATTAATTAATGAAGTCGTTAGGAGTAATTAAGTGTCAAATAAACTCTACTTAAGGAAAATCTACATTCAAATTCAATTAGAAACAATTTTATTGGATTCTCCTCTGAATTATGTTTAAAATGAACCTGAGTTTGTATTTTTTTATATTTTTCTACAATTAGTTATGAATTTAAGAAGTTTCAGTTGATAAGTGATTTTTATGAAGTTTGTTAATTTATTTTATTAAAATAAATTATTTGACACTCAAAATTCAATATCTTTTAAGTCAAAGGTCATTTTGACTTAAATTTTTTTGGTAGGTGTATTTTAACATCAGTTTTAATCTCTGAAAATTTCAACTTAATCTGACATGTATTTTTGGTTTAATTAATAAAATTTGATTTTTTTACTAAAACTCAAATTAATGTTAAAATACTCTGTAAAATTTGAATATTTTGGGTTTGTTGTATTCCTCTCAGAAGGACGAATCCAACGAGTCTTTATTTGCAATTTTTGGGCAAGTACTTTATTTTCTAAGAATTTTTTAAGTTTCAGGTGATTTAAAGTAATTTTTTAAATAAAAAAAATCAGATTTTCCTATTTAGCACGCCAATGGTGAATGCTGACCACGTGCCATGTGATTGATGCAGGCCGCGCATGTGCCGTGAGGCGCACACGATAGCGCGTGTTGTGGTCGTATTGCGAAAACCGGAGCGCAGTGATGGTGACCCGCGATTCACTCTGGATCGTCCGATCGCAGATCAAATAGTCCAGATCAGCTAGCATGATCTAGAGGCCAGGATCGCACGATCTAAGCCGTCCGATCGATCGAGCCGCACGATCGGATGGTCCAGATCGCATTAAGAAATCCAAAGGGCCGGATCGTGCGATCCACCCTCGATCTGAGCCGTCCGATCCCGCGAACCACAGGATCGGACGGTTGCTGCTTCGCCGCCAATGATGAATAGTAAATCAGAGAGATTTTAAATGAAAACTTGTCCAAATAGACTCATTTTTGCGTCGATTCGCACCAAAAAAAATTATATTTTCTAATTGGGATGATTTAAAGTAAAAATGCGGGATTATCTAAGATAAATTCCTAAAAATTATGTGAAAAGCCATCATAAAATGAAGGATCCTAAGGCGTATAGTTTTGAAAGTTACCTCACCGGGATGATTTTGAGGCGGTGATGACAGCATTGTTGAGTGGGAAGAGGACTTGGAATGAGGTTGATCCTTGCCTTCAGTAAAATGAAGTTTCTTCCGGTGATCATCGCTTTCATCGAATCGCTTAGTTTTGAAGTATTTCTCTCCAAAATGAAGTGGGGGTGATTGTTAATGGGTTTGGGAGCTCTAGGAGAGGGAGAATGAGGGAAATGGATGAATGCTTCAACCTCTAAAGCCTTGGAATGAAAAATGAATAAAAATGAACCTTTTGTTTAAAGTTTTGGCTCCAAACTCATATCATTTGGCTTGGGGTGGTTGGGAATGGAAGAGAATCATCCTAGGTGGCTCCCTATGGTTGGCTAAGGCATGAAAAGTGGCTGCCATGAAGGACAAATGGGTGTCCTAGCCAAGGGGAGGTGAGATTCCTTCATGCCAAGTTTTCCAATGGGAGAGGTGAGGTGATTTCACCTCTCCATGAGTCATGGTTGCCCAACCACTCCTGGGTGAAAATCGGTCTTTGGTGCCTATGTGGACCATTGGATGAGTGCCAAGCTAAGGAAGAGAAATGATCACTTGGGAAAGTGTCTTTTCTCATGGGATGCCCTTGACCCAAAGGCAAAGTGGTCATTTGGCATTGAATTTGATTTGGACAGATTTGAAATGAGTCAAAAGTAAGTTGGACCAAATTTCATGTCATTTGAAGTTTATTTATTTTAATTTAGGTTAATTTGACGGGTCAAATGGTCAAATGGTTAGACCAATTGGTCAAATTGGGTCAAACCAAGAGTTGGGTCAATGATCATTTTTATTGTAAATGGTTTCAATTAATTTGGTTTAATTTGAATTTTGGCCAATTTGATCTCCTTTAGATCGATTTGGGCTAAGTTGATGAATTTGACCCAATTGACCAAATTAGCTTGAATCATGACTTGGTTTGGGTTTGGTTGATCATTTGGAATATGTTGCAAGCTTGGTTTCAATCAATTTTTGTTTAATTTGATTTTGGTTTGATTTGACCATTTAGGTCAAATAAGGTAAATTAGGCTAGTTCATTGGTCAAATTAGGTTTAATTGAGGATTTGGTCAAGTTCAATAATCAATTTGGAGTGAACTTGAGCCATTGGTTGCAATCAATTTGGTTTAGGTTGTAATTTGGCTAGTTTGGGTTCATGTGGGTTAAAGGGTTGACTTGATCAATGGGCTAGGTTGACTTAGTTTGACATAATTCATGACAATTGATTAACCTATGATGATCAGAAAATATGACATGAAGTTTGGATAGGCTTAATTCACTTTGATTTGGATTGAATTGAATTTTGGTTCATGTAGGTCAAATTGGCCACTTTTGGTCAAGTGAGCCAATTGGGTTTAGTTGGCTTGATCAAGGCTTGATTCAAGTTTGGTTGAACTCACATATGAATTCATGATTGAAATATAAATCCATTTGCAAGAGATTTGAACTCAAATGTGTTTTGATTCATCTTACAATTTCAAGTTCAAAAGGGGGAACATGAGTTTGACTTGGGTTTGATTTTTTGAATTTAGTTTTGGTTTGAGGATTGAAATTTATGCTTATATTTGGATTTCTGATTGAAGGATTGATTGAATTGTAAATAAAAATCAATGGTTTGGTTTGATTTGAGTTTGATTTGGCTAAGTTCAAGGATTTGACTTGAAAGGCTTAAGTTGAATTTTTGAATTTGAGTTTGAGTTTTGGATTTAGTTTTGGATATTTGAATTTATATTTCATTTATATTTGTGAATATAAATGAGAATATAAATGGGTTATGAGAAAATTTCTTAAATTTGAATTGATTTGGATTTGATTTGAGCTAAGTCCATAAGATAGAATGAGAGGGCTTAGGAAATATTTTTGGAATTTGAATTTGGTTATGGATTTCAATTATTTGGAATTGATTTATGATTTGAGAAAATCCATTGAAATTGGTTCAAGGTTTGATTCGAAGTTGAATTTGATGAGTTTGAAGTTGATTTGAATTTGACTTTGGAGTTTGGTTTGATCTTGGAGTTGATTTGATTTTGAAGTTGATTTGAGTTTGGTTGAGTTTTGAAATTTGACTTGAAGGAAGGAAGTGAGGATTTGATTCAAGCTATAAGATAGAAAAATTTTCCTAACACCCTTAAGGCATGACCTAATCCTATGGCTAACTCTTTAAAGTCTCCAGGGTTAGGTTGGGTGTTCACCTAATCATTAGAAGTGTCTTAAGATTAAGGAAATCTTAGTGTCTAAGAGAAGTCCTATGTCTAAGATGGTGAGGTTGAGAGCTCATCCAAAAATGAGGTCAACAAGCATCCTTCTTCATCAACTTTGCAAATGGTTGACAACGTCCTGATAGGTTTGATATTTATCGACGGATGAATGCAAGCTATCCTTGTAAAGAACAGAGCTGACGTAAACTCTTCCGTGGAGACATCTCCGCAATAACGTTGATTTTAGCAGGATC
Source organism: Cymbidium sinense (assembly GCA_021442155.1). Taxonomy (NCBI): domain Eukaryota; kingdom Viridiplantae; phylum Streptophyta; class Magnoliopsida; order Asparagales; family Orchidaceae; genus Cymbidium; species Cymbidium sinense. The sequence continues at coordinate 125,780,574 of CM038220.1, read as the reverse complement.
AATTTTAATTCCTCTATGACGTACAATATACCCAAGGAATTTTCTGGTGGATACCCCGAATGCACATTTTAGAGGATTCATCTTGAGATCATATTTTCTGATTCTCTCCAATACAATTCTCAAGTCTTCAAAGTGATTTTCACGATTTAAGCTCTTCCCCACCAAATCATTAACATAACATTCCACTTTCTGGTGAATCAACTCATCAAAAATACGTGTCATGACTCTTTGGTATGCAGCTCCAGCATTTTTCAATCTGAAGGGCATGACTATGTAGAAGTATATACCAATTAACGTCTAAAATGATGTGTGCTTCTCATCTTCGGGAGCCATTTTGATTTGATTGTATCCCGATGATCTGTTCATGAATGAGAACATATCGTAGTTGGAAGTATTGTCCACTAGTTATTCTGATATTAGAAGCAGAAAGTCATCTTTTGGACACTTATTTAGGTCCCGAAGTCAATGCAGACACGGATTTGACCATTCTTCTTCCTAATTGGGACAATGCTGTCTATCCAATCTGCATACTTCTCCTCTCAGATGAAGCTTGCTTCGATCAGCTTTTTAGTTTCTATAATTACCTATTTGTCAATCTCCAATCTCATTCACCTAGGATCTTGCTTAACATACGTCGTATCTGGTTTAATAACAAGTTTATGAACTGCTACATTTCAAAATATGTCCAGGAAAAGCAATCCTTGAATTCACAAAGTAGCATTTTTAGCTCTTCAACTTTCTCATCGTATGACACCGATGAAAGTTGACGGATCATCCTCGCCTCTAGGTTGATTTCTTTAAGTTCATCCATAGTAGCTATTTGTCCACCATCTTGAGTACTTGCAGGCTTCTACTTCTTTTATCGTTGCAAGAAGAATTTCAGAGGTCATCTTCTCATCACTATTAGTTTCGATCTAAGCTTCTATTATATTATAACAAACTTTATTTTGATGAGATTTGTGGATGAACCCAAGACCTTTAGTGATAAACTTATTTCATCTTCGTGATACCTGAGGACTTCTTTGGCTCCACATATTATTGAAGATTTGAGTTCTATTTTTAGTAGTTCCAATATGAATTCCAAGCTTATGCATCATTCTTCACAATTTCGGATAGTATTGGTATTCTTCTTGGTGATATCTCCTAATTTTCATGTAGACCAAAATCAAAATGAGACTCTTAAGATTTGTAAAATAGAGTCCCTATTTTGCCACTCTCACTCAACAACAACACATAGAATGTTATCAATTTTTCAATGTTATGAACCTCCAGTGGAGTTATTTCTTTGAAGTACTGTTAAGGGATGGGTATAATTTTGAAGGAGTCCAACACCGCCAAATGAGCTATCCTTCGATGTGACCATCTAACTCTATTTCTATAAGTAGATTCAAAATCATAGTCTAAATCAGAATCACTTATTTCATACTTTATCTTTCTTAAAAGTTTATAAGTTCCCTTAGGTTTGACAAGAATATTTTCTTCTTCTTGTGTGTTTTCCCCAAATGAGGAACGATCTTCTTGATTTAGGTGTAAAGTCAAGTGCTTTAGGAAAAGTTGGCATGACCTTCTTTCTTCCTCTTTGCTTTTGCTTTTTCACATTGTGCAGTTGCTTTTTAGTTCTTGAAGTGGATGCTACCTTTTCAAGAGGCTATGTTGGCTTAGGCTATTTAGGGATGAAATATTTTGCATTTTCATAGATCTTTGCTTTGTGGATAGAATGGTTGCGTTTTTTCAACTCTTCCCCTTTAGGTACTTTACATCGATGCATAGTTGATGAGACCATGCCATACTCATGCAACTATGGTTGACCTAAGAGAGCTCTAAATGATGAATCGACATCGATTATATGAAACTTGGCTTCTGTATATAAATCCCGAAACTTGAGCGGGAGGGTAAAAGAACCCATGATTTTTTGCCCTTTCTCATTGAAATCATGAACCATCAACTTATCTCTCCCATGATGTTGGATATCAAGTGATAATTCTCAATATTTTAGATAATCCAAGATTCGCTGATGCCATCACTCGGTAACATATAGATGATGGACTATTCCCAACATAAGATCTTTTTGAAAAAATGTGATTACTGAGTGATCTTGAGTTTGCAATGATTCATTCATGCATCTTTCGATAAAGTAAGCTTCATAACTTTTCAGATATTTGAGAGCATGTATCAAAGTTTCTTTGAGGTCTTTTGACATCAAGAGAGGCTCATACACACTCAGTTGTGCATGAATCTTTCTCATATGTGATAAAATATTATAATCTATCTTTTTGCTTGATTTAGGCTTTAGTTTAGGATTTTTTGGAATGATATCTTTGTTGGCTTCAATTGTTTGCCTTTGTCTTTATTTGCATTTACTTTCTTTAATGAAGGTGGTAAGACATTACCACTTCTCAATTGAACTTGAATCACCTTATATTGCTTAGATTCCTCTGAAGAGATAGTTTCTTCAAATTCACTTCTTATTCTCGGAGGATTGACCAAAAGGGTTAGACTCATTTTCAACTTCATATATTTTATTGGATGATATGAGTTGACTCATCTCGTCGGAAAACATAAATCTTCATCAACTATTATCTTCTTGTTGAGTCATTAAACAAAATTGATGTTAACTCCTCGAACTTTTTTCTTTCTAAGAAAATTTTGATGGGTTGCTCAATTCTGTCTGACTACCCTTATCATTTTGGAGCAACGATGTCAAGAACATCTGATATCACATAAATGATTCAACATATCTCTATTGGACAAGATTCATGATTATCTTCTTCATCTGATTCAACAATATGAAGTTTAGGCATAAAGTCTCAGCAGAAATGATTTTTTTTGTCTCCAAGTGATACTCCTCTAAATTGTTAATAATCTTTTGAGTTGTAGTTCTCTTCTTGATCTTGTTTTTTCTTAACAACTTATTTGATTTATGAGGCTGTGTTTAGTAGATGCTCTCATGCCATGAAGTAGCCTTGTCAAAATCTGGAGAATCCCAAATACTTAGTATAAGCATTTCTCTAAGTCTATATAGGTTCAAGTGTTGATTTCCACTTAACACTAGGGATTTTAGGCTTCAATATTTTCACGTCTTAGACTACCCATTCTTCAACCAATCGATTTTTCTTTCTTTTGTCTTTAATGGATACAAGAAGATGTAATCATCCTTGTAGACTTTCTTTTTTAACTAGAACATCGATAATGTAATTTTACCTCATCGATACTTCCTTTAATAAATCTTTGAAGACATAACAGTCTTCAATAGGATGACTGATCATCCGATGATAGGGACAATAATTTGGATTGCTAACTTGATCAGCTTCTTCAGGTCTTTTAATTTCTGGTAATTGTAGATCAACTTTGACTGCTTGCCGAAATAATTTAGCCACACTATCCCTTCTAAAGGAATATTCTTTGTTCATCTTTTCCCAAGAGATGGAGATCATCATCTCTCTCTTGTTTATTGATACTCCCCACCACTTGGAAAAGGAGGTTTATCATTGCCTCTTAATACTAATTTTGGTGGATTAGAATAAGCAAATTTCTTTCCCTTATCATCATTGTACATTAGCTATTTTTTTTATCCACATTATATATCAACCGCTTTTCACCATTTGAGCTATAGGAAGCGGCATGAGTTTCATTTCTTCTTGAGTCTGAATGTTTGTTTCTCTTTGCCTTATCTGTATAGATTTTAGACTTAGGGCGATTCGGCTTTTCAAATTTGGCCACCCTATCAAGCAAGTCTCAGAATGTTGTAATTGACGCCATACATAAAAAATAGTGTCATTTTATCATCCATATTGCCCATTAGCAATTGGATCGCATGTTCTTCTTCTAATTGTTGCTTACATTTCATACTTAGGTTATGCTAATTACTTATGAATTTTGTCACTGATTCATCTTTTCTTCTTGTCAGCAAGGCAAGGTTAGTGATTGTTATTTTCTCGGTTGCACTAACGAACCTCTTCACAAATATTATCTCTAACTCATCAAAGGTTTTAACCAAATAATTAGGTAATTCTGCATACCACTTGAAAGCAACAGGTCGGATGAACCGATGAGCATCATCCCTCGTTAACACAAGTAGCCTTAAATTGGGCTGATATTGCTTTGGGTTACCAAGCCCATTTAAAGTATTAAATTTTGGCATTAGTTTTTACAACACTTGATCATATTAATCGGGTAAGGCGACTTACTCATCAATTTTTTCAATCTACTAAGCTATAATTTTATCTTTTCATTAATTATTATTTCTAGCTGAGCAGTTGTTACCGTTCCAAGTGTGTTAGCCATATTTTGATTTATCGGTTGAAGAGGTAGTTGGTTAACTTCATGTATAACATGTATTATAGGAGCTTGAGGTACTAGAGCGAGTGGTGGTATATAATTTATATTATTAGCTGTCTGTTGATTAGCAGATAAAATAGTTACTATAGTTGATGTGATATTCTTCTGCAACATATCCATCATGATATTCATTTATACCATCATGTCATTCATCTTGGCACCAAGCTGTGCAATTTTCTTATCTTTGACTTCCATTTGACGCTGCATTTGTCTTTACTCTCTAGCAAGCGCCACGACATCAACAAGTATAAGCTCTTCTTCTTCTATTTCTTGTTATTGTTCTGCTCCTTGCTCATTTTCAGGGAAAGAAGTTGACTGTCCTTCTCCTTATGCATTTGCAGGGACAATTATTGCTTAGGCTGAACGATGACGCTGATTATAAAAGCGTGTACCAGGTTGATCATTTTCTAGTTCAACTATATAAATAGCTTCAACACCCATGATCTCTTTCTCATTTTGATCTTCTTCTTCTTCCTCTTTAGTAGAGATTGAAGATCCATCATATACTTGCTTCTGTGAAGACTCTTCTTCGTAAGTGTCGAATTCGTTTAGGTTCCTGGATCCATGCTCGATGGCTGAAAGTTCATCTATATCACGACCATATAAGACTTTCACTTCCATAGTGTCCTCTTCATCGCCTTCTTTTTGCATGAATTTCTTATCGACGTTTCAATGGATCTCTAGTCGTATGAAACAAACATTTTAAAGGATCAACATCAAAGTCAACCTTCTCTAGGTGAATTGACGACGATGGGATCCTAGAATTCTGTGGTGTCGACATTATGTCTTTCATCGTGATATCCTTTCTTTTAGGTATCCACTTTTGATGAGTTATTTTTGAGATAGATTTCTGAATATGTGTATCAGATGTCACACCTCTTCCATTCTTCAAGACTTCATCACGAGACCTTGACCTCCATACCTGCTTATCCTTTCGCCGGGACCTTTCGACAGCGGATTCTTGGACATGTGATCCAAGTGTCACGCTCTGATGCTCACCGCACAAAGCATACTTGGCTTGATGACTAGTTACCAGAAGAGATGGCAACCTCTGCATGGTTTCAGATTTTCAATCATAAGCCTTTGAAATTTTCTTTCATCAAGCCTTTTCCTTAGCTACTTTAAGAACTTTATGTATTCAGAATAATATTTCGTGTTGTCTCCTCTGGTGGTGGAGCTTGCGTGTTGAGTCTAGAGACGCTTCACCTCACCATTAGAGCTATTCCTTTTACTCATTTTAGATTATCAAAGTTGTTATGGGTGAATACTCGGTGAGATGCTTATTCACTTATCGTTGAATGGGATCTCAGAACATTTTCTTCTTCTCGCTTATGGTTAATTTATTTCGATGAGGAAGCTTCATGATCATGCTTTCTAGGTACAAAGGTTCAATCGAAACAATTGTATCATGAGGCATTAAAGACATTGTCCAGATGGTTCTTTTCATCATGGCTGATTGACCATCTTTAAAAAAATCAAGTTCTGGGAGAACTCCTTAATAGTTGGCGAGCATGATGAATACAAACTGAACGAGAGGCCTTAGTATGACCTACGAGTGTACCAGTGGGTACTTGAGTGGCTATGGCTACTAAATTGAATTGATTCCAACATCTCGTGTTGATGATGACGTTATTAGCATGTTAGCATCTAGCGTTGAAAAGAGTGCTAGATCCATTCTCAAAAAAGTGAAAGATGGGGATTAGTAATTAGTAATTATTATTTCACCCCATACTTTCAAAATGAGGTACTATAGGATAAAATAATAGTATAATAAAGATATACTCTACAAGACAATTCATTCGACATAGAGCCTCATATATTAGTAATTTGAATTTATTACACATTTAAATCACTTTTTTTATTTTAAATTTTCAAATATTTTATTGCTACTATAACACATATATGACTAGCCAAAGATGGAAAGAGAATCCTGTCCCCAACAGAGTTGCCAGAAATCTATGGGTTTCAAAAATTTACCACTGACCTCTCGATAATGAGGATTGAAGAGAGTCTGATTTAATTTATGTGTCGGTGTAATTTTTAGAAGGCAAATGGAATAGTATATAAGACACTACTTAGAGATTTCACCCTCATTTTGGTGACTTTAGATTGGTTCCGTGTTTCTTATAAAGCAAGTACCTAATTACCCTCTCAATAAGTGAGAGAGAACTTTTGATACATTATAAATTCATCATTTTAACTTAAAGCATAGTTGGGAGAATGATGTGTGATCTAGATCCATGATTATCCCGTAATGTGGTCCCTAGTCTACTAGTTAGAGGAGGTAGAAAGAGTATGATCCTCGAACACATGTTACGTTGTCCAAGAAATCCTTGTAGACCTGTGGTGATGTTTTTCTAAGGAGATAGGCTTAAGTTTATCATAGCTGATAGAGGGCTTTTTTCCCTATCTAGTGTATGACTTAATATAGGGATAAAAGAGAGTGATCCTCTCTTTCTTTCTCTTTAGAACACTTAATTATTTTATGTAGGTCAAATGAAAAAAAAAAATACCAAGTAAAATTTATAAATCAATTAAATCACTTAAAATGAAATTAACCATTTACAATTAAATGCCTTTCACACTTAGAGAATGACACCTAATTAGAGCATACAACACAAGCCTTAATACATACACATTAGATTAAGTCACCATTTCTAGCTTTATGTTAAGGTGGTGCATGGTTTGTTGTATGTTTATTTTGTGATGTATTGTTGTAGACTGGATGTTAGGGTGTATGCTTCGTAGACTGGATGTTAGGCTGTGATTAACCTAATCATATTTTATGTTAGAGATTGTGCTTAAAGGACACTTAAAATAAATATAAATGCTTTCTTTTGCAAGTTGTTTAACCCCTAAGCATAATCTAAATTAGAAGTGGACTTAATTTGTACCATGTGCTAAAGTCAATTATACATATAACTGCTTGAATTATATGGTGTGTTTAGCTAACACTTATTTTGCATGTGTAATTAGATTTACTTTTCTTATTTTGATATAATTTTGCATTAGGAATTAGGATTAATGTTATGGGGGATTAGGATGAGCGGAGGCTAGAAGGCATTTTCGTAGGAGACCCCCACGATGCCTATGAAGTAAGCAAATCCAAAGAAGAAAAGGGGAGGAGATATGAAGACCCCCTATAACATTTATTCATTTATGTAATTGTAATTATTCTTTCATATACCGGGATGTATAAGGGTAGGGCTACCATTTCTTTTCGGGTTGTACTTACCGACCGCACAATTGTATTCTTACGTTGAGTTTATAAATTGTTTGATGCTTTTTTTACAATTGTGTAATAGAAATGACATATTTTCTTAGTTTTTTCATGTATGATGATTTAATGTGTGACCTGGATCCGATTAGGCTCTTAGAAAAAAATTAATTTTTCTATCCTAACTACAACTCATAACTAATTTTCTAAATAACTCATAACCTAATTTAAAGCCTAGACATTAAATCAAAAAAATTAAAAGATTTAGTAACCCCTTAGCTAGATGTTGTATGGTTAATATCATGCATATCATATTGATTCATTCTTGCTAAGAGAGGATTTCCATCCTTGCACGATAGGGGAAGACTTAACCTTTGAGGGTCTCCCTTGTGGTGGAAAAGACCTCTTTATCTCTGATTTAGGCAATAATCCTATTTCATCATGCATTTAGACATATAAAATCTTATAACCTTCGTCAAAATGAAGAGTCCAAAATTAAATAAAATTTGATAAAATTTGCATTAGACTAAGTCATTATTCACACCACTCATGCTCTAGTCTTTGAGGGAGTGGGTTTAAGGACTTTAATTTTTTTTATAAATAGTAATAACATAACCATCTTACAAAACATATTACTTGACTACATGATTTTAAAATGTAGGGAGTTAGTCTGCCACTCAAGCTATTATAAGTCCAAAGACTGTGATTTTACCCTCTCATGAGGTAAATAATATACCCATTTTTTCGCCTTAGATTTAGGACATGCTTTGGCCCTTACTAAAGCTCCATAGATTTAGGATCTGAGGTTGATGTTTCCCCTCGGGTTACAAGCATAAATCCTCACCTCTTAGAAATTTGTATAATCTTGTATTGTGGGATTATAAGTCTTAGCTTTCTAATAAAATTTCAACACAAATATATAATTCTATTCAATTTCAAATATATTAAGCCCAACCGCAGGATAGTTTAGGATGCTCACTAGGCTTCAAGAGCATCCATACTCATCTCCTGCTTCCGATAATAAGTCTCTCCTTTCAATCAATCCCACTTGATTTTCTAAACATAGCCAATTTATTAAAAGTCCTATCTTTGAAATCTTTGGAGACAACAGTTCCCTACATTAATCAAGAGTATTCCTAAGGAACTCACCTTCCTTAAGATATAATTAACTATGGGGGCTTGCTCCCATAGAAAATTTTAGAACCCGGTTTAAATAAACCTACTTTATTCATCCATGTAAAGTAGAAAAAAAATCTCTGGTATATTCGAAGATCCATCATGCCTCATGAATCCTTATTAGGTGATTAGGTCCATCAAGGTAGTGATTTTATCTTCAGATAGTGCACTATTCCTTGATGTCATTGATCACTTCAATAAATACACCTCGGATCTGCGTCCCATATAGACATAAAAAATAAACACCAACTAATTTTTAAGCACTCAGAGGATAGTTCCTCTCTCAATATCTAGTAGATAATTATTGTCTCCAAGCATCGATAGTGGACTTGTATTTCGCTTGAGTCCAAGACAATCTTTCCTTCCATTGACAGTTAGCTTATTTCATTCTTAAGCAAAGCTAGCCAACATCATCTAAATTTTAGGATCCCACTCCTTGTAGGTCCTAAAACCTCTATTAGGTTTCCCAGTAAGTGAAATATAAAGTTAACTAATAAAAGGAGATGACAAAAATTTAGAACCTCCTTACCACTAGTTTGGTGAGGCAAGGTTCATTCCAATATTTAAGAAAATAAACTCCTTTACAAAATGTCACTTTACAAAAGCACTTTTTCAAAATTCATATAACAAAATATTTTGCACAAAATTCAAAAGAAATTTTCAAAAAACACAAAACTCATATAACGAAACCTCATTTAACAATCCCCATGATTGTTACATGGAGGCTCTTTTCAAAAGCAAAATCAAAATCATTTTTCAAAAGCATCTTTTTAAAAATAGTTATCTCCATTCAACATGCTCAAATTTGTTGAATGAAGATCCTATCTTCAAATAAAATCATAGCATACAATTGAAACTTCATTTAACATATTTCACATATGCTAGAGTTAAAGTTTCCCTCTTTTCAAAAGCAAGAAATCACACACATAAAATCAAGACATATTTTGGATTCCATTTGACATACCTAAACTTGTCAAATGAGAGTCCCTTTTTTCAAAATTCACAAAAATAAATTGAACTCTATTTAACATACTCAAATTTGTTAAATCGATTTCCCCTCTTTCAAACAAATCATAATCACATTTGATTCTACTTAACATACCAAATTTGTTAAGTAAGAATCCCTTTTTTCAAATCATATCATATTTGATTCCTACTTAACATATCAAATTTGTTAAGTAAGAGTATTATTTTTTTAAAAAAATAAAAAACAGATCACATTTGATTCCTACTTTAACATATCAAATTTGTTAAGTAAGAATCTCATTTTCAAATCATATCACATTTGATTCTCATTTAACATACCAAATTTGTTAAGTGAGAGTCTCATTTTCAAAATATAAATCAAATCACATTTGGCTTTCACTTAACATACCAAATTTGTTAAATGGAAGTCTCATTTTCAAAAGTAAATAAAACACAAATCATAAATCACAATTGTCTCCCACTTAACATACCAAATTTGTTAAGTAAGAGCATCATTTTTAAATCAAGCAAACACATATCAAACAAATTTGGCCTCTACTTAACATACCAAATTTGTTAAGTAAGAAGCCCTATTCTCAAATCAAAATATATCACACACATAATCCATCATCACAAGCAAAGACACTTTCATAAAATTTTCAAAACACACAATCAAAATCTTTCCTTAACATACCTAAATTTGCTAAGTAAAGTTTTTCAAAATCAAAATTTTCAAACAAGATACACAACACAAATATCTTCAAAGGTCTCTCCAAATATCTAAATCCAGCCCAACCTACTTAAATTGGTTGAGTATGGGTTCAAAATCAAAATCATATGGCAAAGATTCTCCTCACATATCAAAATCTTTCCAATGAGCCTCACTTAACATAACTAAATTTGTTGAGTGTAGATTTTCAAATCAAGTCTAGAATTTATTTCTTAAGGTGAATACCAAAGCAATGATTCAGTTATGTTTTCAACAAATGTAGAGTTTATTCAATCAATTTAGTTCATTTCGGTTCAATGACTCCCTTGAGTTTGTGTTCTCCTTTCGATGTTGACTTGGCGATGCTAAATCACCTCGACCACTACGTTTGATTATTTGTTCATGGATTTGAGGCCATGCGTTACTTTGTGGGGACGTCCTCACGATCGTAGGAGGAGGTGGCGGGAAAAGCCACTTATTCACTTTGATACCTTAACTTTGAGTTCCCTCCTAAGAGGAAGGCATAGGTCCCGTAGAACATTAGCTTGAATGTCAGTTTTCAGTGGTACCTAGTGTAGTGGTTCCCTGTTCCATCGTTGTTCATCTATTGCCCCGGCGACACCTCGTTGGTCCCAAAGGGAAAGGCTATCTTGGTCTGAGATAGTCTCCTACCTTGAGGTAGTTCCGGCTCACACCTCTCACTCACCCATGCCACTTAACAAGAGCGGAAGGTTAAGACATCCGCGAGCAAATGTAGGGTAGAGGTAGCATCCCATGTTGTGAGGGATTCAGGTGAGTCTCCCCTGGTGGCGGTAGATTCCATCCCTCTCGCTCAGATGGAGAGGGCTACAAGATTGTCCTCCACCACCACCACCTTATTATGAGGTAGGGAGAGGAGGAGGCCCTATGCCAGATAGGTTATTGCCAAATAGTAGCCAGGACACTGGAGTGCATTATTTTACTCGAGCTCTTTGATCCCTAGGAGCGTCAGTAGATCCTAGAGCGGCAGAGCAGTGGTAGTCTGGGAAGATAGGAGGGAGAGGAGGAAGTATGGCATGGTGACCTCCGTGGATTTCCAGTCGATGGGCTACTAGCCAACCGTACCAAGATATAGTGCTCATGGGCATAGTCGGTCAGGAGGGATCCTGGCGGCGTGTGTCTCCACACCATCTCACACCATCAGTGTTCCAATCTCCCACAAGGCATAAAGTCAATCGAGGGAGAAAGCCTATTGGTGATCCTATGGTCCCATTCCATCTACTCCACCCATTGAGGTGAGGTGAGCTCTCCTTCTCGACCTTCCACTTTAACTGGTGAAGAAGAAATGGCAACCCAAAGCGCCTTCACCACCCCACCGCTGATAGTAGCGGTAGCAGTAGAGAGAGGGGAGGCGATAGTTCCCCAGTTCTATGACTAGAGATAGCACTCCATGAGTCGGTCATGAGCATGTATCTTGAGCATAATCCTCCAGAACACTTTAGTGGCAAGCAGTATCAGATGCATTTATGTCAATGAGCATAGCCCTACTAATCTGAGTGTTATGCATAGATCTCGTTCCTTGGATGACATTAGCATAATATTTTATGAAAAGAGAAATCTAGAGCGATGGTGATCATGAGGAAGGGTCATTTGATGATGAGGATGATTTGTTGGAGGACTCTGAGGTCCACATGGTTGATACTAGAGCTCCCCATAGAGATCATCGAGTTAGAAAGGTATTGTGGAAGGTGACACGTCCATTCAATCCAACACCTCCTCGCCAGAGATAGAAGGGGATGATCAATCGGATGGAAGAGAATGGAAAATTGTTGTTGATGTCCATGCACTCCAAAACCAGCCTGACCCAATATACTTATAGGTAGATCATCCACAGTCAACACATCCTAGATCATCCCAGAGTACTTCTAGATGAAATGGTAGCTTGCATAGGAAGGTGGTGGATACCTCCATGCATGAGAAGGATATCAAATATGGTGGAACAAGTGAGGAGGGAAGCATGCAAGAGGTGGCTCATCTATTCCAAAGGGTGGACCCTACCTAGAGGAATTTGATGTGGTCCAATATCCTAAGGGTTTCATGCCTCCTTTCAAAATCTTTGATGATAGTGGGAACCCTCACCAACATATTGTACATTTCAGGATCGGTTGTTGCAATGCTGGAGGTAGTGACACTTTTCTTTTCAGATTGTTTGTTAGTAGTTTAATGGGTGTTGCATTTGACTGGTATGCCGAACTACCCAACAGTTTGGTAAAGACATTTGTTGAGTTGGAGCACCTCTTCATCAAGAGGTTTGCTGAAGCTCAGTAAAGGGTTATTGAAGGCGACCTCATTGTAGCAAAGCAAAATCCCAATGAGTCCCTTGTTGATTACATTTTTAGGTGGCTAAACCTGTGTATGAAATGCGAACCATAGTTATCTGAATAACATACCATAGAGATTCTTTCAATGGTCCGGTAGCTTTAATGCTCAAGGGGTTTACAATCAAAACTTTTGAGAAACTAATCAACAAGACGGCTAGTCTACAAGAGGAAGCCAAACAGTTGCCTTTCCAGGACTAGTCAACTAAGCCCAAGCCTCAAAAGGAATTTGAGAAGAAGCCAGGGGTAGTCACAATAGTTGATAAGGGGAAGCAGCTAGCTAGGATTCAATCAGATAGGCCTCGAGCTCAGTAGTCTCCTTTGCCACCTCCTCTGCCACCACCTCGGTCATCAGCCACCTCATCCTCACATCCCTCATTAGTAGTATTCCTCACCAGCAGCTATTACTTACTCTTGTCAATAGATTGAATAAGCCTTATTCATTCAAGAGGGAGGTAGTAGATCTTTAAGAATCTCTTAAGAAGCGATTTTTACTAGCTAAGAGGTGGATGGGGAAGAGTCAATATTTGCCCCTACCGCATGTTAGGCCATGTCTTAGAAGATTGCATTACCTTTAAGGACTAGCTTACAAGTTAGTGCCATCATCAGGAACTTTAGTTGTTAGAGTAATCCTTGGGGATATATGCGATCCTCTTAAGACAAAGGAAGGTTGGGATATCTCCCTATCCCAAACCTTCAAGAAAATCATTTCTAAGATCAAGAAACTACCCTTGCAGGTGCCTGAGGTAGCTCAAACCTCCAACTCGAAAGAAGGTTTGTAAGTTGCTAAGAACAATTTGAGGGAGGTGGGAGCCCGGCGGCGGCATCCACTCCACTTGCGGGATGGTACATTAAGCACAACCCATCGGTTCCATCACTCTTTCATTGATTGCTATAGTTCCTCCTCGGCTCTTCTTTTAAGCATTGTTATCGGTGGAGGTGTCAAACCCCTTACTCTTACTTTTTACTTGATTTATGTACCTCCATCCAAATCTAAGAAATCAATGAAGAAAGCGATTCCACTTACATTTGTGTCACCGATGATCTACTAAGTTTATTCCTATAGAAGCTCTCAAGTCTAATTAATAACTCTAGTTCGATCATTCTCTTTTGATTTAGAAATGGATTACCCATTCACGAATCACTTGGGTTTCATTGAGATTGATTTGGAGTCATCCAACTCGATGATCCGTAGAGAAGGAGGTGAACGATGAGCGTATAACTTTCCACTAAATCTCATGAAGTCACAGTCAACATCCGGCAAAGTTACCTCTAGGGTAGCACCGGATAAGGGTAAGCAAGTCATTAGTTCAAGCGACAGCCCCTCCACAGATGCTCCACTATGGATATGCTTGTGGAGGACCCCAAAGTTGACTACAATGTGCTCACACGAGAAAGTTGCCAACTAAGCATATATGATTCCCTTATCTTATCCAAAAGAGATGAGGAGTCATTGATCAAGGCCTCTTGATCAAAATATGCTTAGCTTCGGTGACCCTATTGAGAGGAGGCATGTTATTCAAGAGAATCCATGGAGTTACATTCACCGATGAAGAGCTTCTTTTGGGGACAATCGAACACAACTGTCCCTCTACATCACAGTGGATATGGGCGGTGCTCTCATGATGTTAGTTGATCCAGTGCATCGATGAACATTATGAGTCTTACCCTTTCCTACGAGGATTGACATCTTGAACTCCAGGAGATCGGATGATGTTGAGAGGATTCAATGAGCAAGGCGAGAGGGCTTAGGCTCCATAGTGTTGCATTGGGAGATAGATGATCGGAAGATTGAAGCCAAGTTCTACATAATCGACTTGGATACATATTTCACTACTTTGCTCAGTAGGCCTTGAATACATGAGAACAAGATGGTTCAATCTTCTACATCAGTGCATTAAATTTCGAAGAGGTGAATCAAATACTATGTCAAAGGAGACTTGAAGCCATTTTCAATTAGAGAGGTCGAGATATATGAGGAAGAGACCTACTATCTTCCTCAAAATCAGAAAGTCTATTCTTGCGAACTTGGTCAAAGTTCAAAATCAAAAGAAAATGAAAAAGAAGAAAAAGAAAAAGAAAAAGAAAAAAAAAGAAAAATAAAAATACAAGTTAGCGAGAAATATACACTTAGGAAGAAGTAGAGCTTGAAGTTAGATTCCACCCATAGTTCGTTCCTCCATACAAACATATGGGTAGGATGATTCGACCCTGACCAGGTAGAGGAAGAGGTAGATCTAGAGGCATTTCCAGAGGTGGAAGACCTCCTTGTTGGTGGCCAGTTAGTATGAGCTATATTCTAGCTCATAGGAGTGCCCCTGCTATCCATATAGACTTGGAATCTAGTTTGGAGGATGAGTCTCACATGGTTAGCACACCAATCAACCCCTCTCAGTGGGTCCCATTGGAGGTGACACTTGAGCTAGACAGCGATGAAGACCAAGCCTCCAAGCAAAGCATGAATGTATCAAGAAAATATGTAAGAGGTAGGGAACCTTACCTCTAATCCCACTTTCCTCTCAGAAATTGAGGGTTTGGTAGTTAAGGAGGCCTCAAGTCATCCACTAATGTCAAGCCAAAATGTTTTTGTTGGGAGCGTCATCCTCAAGTCAAGAAGTTGATGTAGAACTTGAGGATGATTCATATAAAGATTTAATATAATTGCCTTTTGATAGGTATTCACCTTGTTTTCTTAATTTAGCAAAGGAATTAATCCCACATACTTAGTCTAAACACATGTCATATTACTTTGAAAGGTTATGGGACAACCAAAGAAGATATCCTCAATCAAGACCAGGACTAGGAATTGACACAGTGGGTCCAGTCGATGATGACAATCATTGACTAGTCATCACCAATCATTTGGAGTCTGATAGGTTATTTTCAAATCATGCTAACTCACATGAGGAGGTGTGTTTAGAAACTTCAGACTATCCAAATGATTTTGAAGTCAAAGATGCATTGCCAAAGTTTGAAGAAGAGATCAGATCAACCATCGATGAACTCAAAAAAATCAACTTAGGGACAGAAGAAGATCCACACCCGACATACATTAGTTTCTTGTTGAATGAAGAAGAAACCAATGACTTAGTTAGGCTATTGACTAAGTTTAAGACTGCTTTACATGGAGTTATGAAGAAATGCCCAATTTATCTCCTAACGTAGCAGTCCACAAACTAGCAATAGATCCTAATGCTAACCCTATCAAGCAAGCTCCTAGACGCATGCAATTAAACATTGAGTAGCAGGCCATTTCTGAAATCAAGAAATTGATCGATGCTAGCTTTATCAGGGAAGAAAAATATCCTACCTGGTTAGCCAGTGTCATTCCAGTTAAGAAGAAGAATGGCTTGATTCACATATGCGTCAATTTTAGGGATGAATAAGGCATGTCCAAAGGATGAATTTTCACTACCTATACCAGAGCTGATGGTGGACATTACCTCATCTCATGCAATATTCTCTTTCATGGATGGGTCATCTGGCTATAACCAAATTAAGATGGTCCTAGAGGTTGAGAAAAATATTACTTTTCAAACCCCGATCGGAATCTATTATTATAGGGTCATGCATTTCAGCCTTAAAAATGTTGGTGCTACATACCAGTGGGCCATCACTCGAATCTTCAATGAACTTATTCATCATTAGGTTGAATGTTACGTTGATGATCTTGTAGTCAAAAGAGAAGAAAAGAAAGACCATCTCTTTGACTTGAGAGTAATTTTCGAATGATTAAGATAATTGAACCTTAAACTGAATCCCCTGAAGTATGCATTCAGAGTAGCTTCAGGAAAACTTCTTGGGTTCGTTGTCCGGCACCGTGTAATAGAAATTGATTTGGAGAAGATCAAGGCTATCTTAGAAATGTCACCCACTAAATGTCTAACTCAACTCAGATCATTCTAATGGCGGTTGGCGTATCTAAGACGCTTTATTTCCAACCTATTAGAGAGATGCCAACCATTCTCAGCACTTGTCAAAAAAGGATGCTAAGTTCAAGTGGGATGACAAGTGTCAACATGCCTTCAAAGATATCAAGCACTACCTAATGACGTCGCCAGTTCTAGCAGCCCTATCCCGGGCAAGTCACTCATACTATATACTGGTGCATTAGATGACTCCCTTGATGATTTGTTGGCCCAAACCAATGACGAAGGGAAGATAATGCACTATATCGCCATCTAATCCGCGAGGCAAACTATCCACCTATTGAAAATCACTGCCTAGCTTTAATCTTTGCATCCCAAAAGCTTCGACATTACATAATTTCTTATAAGGTGAATATGATCTCTAAGATTAATCTACTACAATATCTCTTGACATGACTGACGTTAAATGGATGGTTGACGCATTAGTCTATGATTTTATCATAGTTTGACATCACTGCACTCTACGCGGTGAAAAGAAAAGCACTAGCAAATTTCTTAGCAGGACACCCACTTCCTGCTGATTCTCCGCTTAGTGATGACCTCCCTGATGAATAAATCATGAACTTATGGGACACTAGCATTCGCCACTGGGAGATGTATTTTGATGGTGCAACTTCCTTTCAAAAGAGAGAAGAACCACGATCTACTCTTTTAAGAGAGGTAGGGGTAGGAATTGTTCTCATAACTCTTGACCGTGATGTGATGAGATTCTCATATCATATGTCCAATCCATGCACCAACAATGAAGCCAAATATGAGGCTCTCATTGCAGGTATGGAGTTAGTCATTACATTGTGCGTCCAAAGCATCAACATCTTTGGGGATTCTCAATTAGTTATCAACCAAAATGTTGGGTCTTACAAAGTTCTAAAGTAAAACTCCATCATTACCACAAGTACACTATGGAGCTGTTGGCCCAAATCTTAGAGGCTACCATCTATAAGATTCCTCGAGAAGAAAACGTAGTAGCAGATGCATTGGCCAAGCTTGCCAAAGAGTTGGCATATCCGGAAGATGAGTCCACACCAATAAGAGTCCAAAATAGGCAAGTCTTATCCCTTGTTGATGCTAAACTCATCGAGAGACTCTCTCTTGAAGGGGAGGTTTCATTGCCAAAAAAGGATGATGAGTCAGATTGGAGGCAACCATTCATGGATTATTTACCTCAAGAGAAGGCACCATCAGGTGAAGCAGAGAGCTCATACACTCTCGTAGATGGCACCTTATACTGGCAATCCTTCGATGATATGTGGTTACGTTTGGACAAACATGAAGCCCATAAGATTGTGATCGATGTACACTCAAGTTTATGCAGAGCGCATCAGTCTGGTACGAAGATGAAAGCCAAGATCAAGAGACAAGGATACTATTGGCCTTCGATGATCACAGACTGCATGGACGTAGCTAGGAGATGCCACCAATGTTAGGTGCACGGTATGGTCTTACACCAACCACCCAACATTCTACATCCTACATTAGCCTCATGGCCATTTGAGTGTTGGGGTACCGACATAGTGGGTCCGATCGATCCTCCTTCCAAGGGTCATCAGTTCATTCTAGCTACCACCGACTACTTTTGTAAGTGGACGGAGGAATCCCACTCAGAGAGGTCATAGCTCAGCATGTGCTCCAAATTTTCATGAATCATATCGTATATAGGTTCGGGGTGCCTCGACGAATTATATCCAATCATGGTACTGCATTCAAGAGCACTAAAATCAACAGCTTTTTCCGGAGACACATCATAGATTGGAGATATTCTACCATCTACTACCTAAGGAAAAATGGTTTAGCAGAAGCCTTCAATAAAACTCTCATCTATATATTAAAGAAGACACGTGACGATAACAAGCGGTAGTGGCATGAGTAGTTAGTTGAAGCCTTGTGGGCTTACTGCACCACAAACAGGACTCCAACTCAATCAACCCCATTCTTCTTAGTGTATGGGTCTGAAGTAGTTCTACCATTAGAAGTTCAACTCCCATCATATAGGATAGGGTAAAATCAATGAGCGTAATCAAGTATGTTAGAAGAGCTTAAAGGTTTGGAGGAGAGATGCCCGAGCATGCGAACCTCGAAGTTGTACAAAGCCAAAATGATTCAAGCTCATAACAAGTTGGTCCATCCTAGAACTTTTCAAGTAGGAGAGCTTATTTTAGTTCTAAGGAGACCAATTATTGCCCGTCGAAAGATGGGAGGCAAGTTTGAACCCACTTGGGAAGGCCCTTTCACCATAGAAAAGGCATACCAAGGAGAATTTTATCAGCTTATAAATTGTTAGAGAGAGCGCCCCATGCTTCTAATCAATGTGCTCTACCTAAAGAAATACTATCCATAAATTTTGTTTGAAAATAATTATCAATAAAACTTCTTTTCATCTCAAATCCGCCTCTTCATATTGGTGAGAAATATCTTTGCTTGTGAATTCACCATGATGTGTTTAGGATAGGTGTGAGGAACCTAAGCGACTTCCTATCCTTTAGCAACATAACACCAACACAAACTACACACAACCATATAAAACAAACACATGTCTTTTGTCTTGAGCTATTTTGATGTGGGATAAAGTCCTGTGACACTCACTCATTAGCTTCTAGTCGGGTTGACATGCTACCTTGCTAGTGTGTCACCCCAGTGATTACTTGTCTGGAGGATGTAAGTCTACAAGCTTTCTTCCTAACTTGACCATAAATCGATGAGCCTTTGTTAGTTTGGTAGCCTACTGTAGCCGAAGCTACCTATGTTGACTTTGTTTAAGAGGATGTAAGCCTACACGCTTTCTTCTTGAACTAACCATCATGCACTAACTGGGTTGAGTATATTTGAGGCTTAGGATAAGCCTCCTAGTGTCTCCTTTCCTCCTGACTACTTAAAGCTAGGGTCTAGTCCTTATATGGGACTCCCCACTTGGTAGTTGCCCTAGGTCGGATGACATTTGTATCGCCGATGACAGACTATCCAGATGATCATTTCCGTCTGTGAAGATGTAAGTCTGCAAGCCTTCTTCTTAGATTGATAATCGTAAACTGATAGGAACCTTAGGTTGGTTGGTTATCGCCATGTTGACGGTGACTCACCCGGTGGATATACCACTCATGGCAGATGTAAGTCTACAAGCTTTCTCTCGGAGATGGCCACCGTATACCTATAAGCTTTCTTTTACAGGGTCCTGGATAAAGCACGTAACGAAACCTCCCCTGTGGGCACTCTATTTGGATCATGTCCTTAGTGACCCCATTTAAACACTACCCGATTTTGGACCCCTCTTCCTAGTATACCCCATGGTTGGAGAATTTGTCTTGCGGATATGTAGATTCTCCCTTGGTCCAATAAGTCTGAGATAGGACTAGGCTGATATAAGCTCATTCTCAGTATGGTCCCTCGCACACCAACAAGGTCCACACAAATATATAAAAAATCAAAATATATATCTTCGCTTGTGGATTATGAGCAAAACCTCCAGTGGTACCTTTTCCCAAGCAGACATCCTATCTTTAGGCGTCGCCAAAAACTCCTATAAGAATCTACTTTTGAGTTGAGATAAGTCCCCGGGTCGGCACTCTCTTAGTAGTTACCTTAGGTCGAGTTTGATTTATTGTGCTATCAACCGATCACCCTAGTGGTTCCTTGTTTAGGAAGATGTAAGTCTACAAGCCTTCTTCCTAACTAGACCATTGCACACTGAAAGGCACCCCTTAGGTTGGTTAGCTCTACCTCACGGCCGGTAGACTAACCCTTTGGTTTTGTAAATCTAAGATAGGACTACACTGATATTAGCCCCTTCTTAGTAGATCCATCGCACACCGATAGGGTCCATCTAAAATTGAATTGATTCTGACTATTCTTGAGTCAATATGAGTCCACAGTGGCATTCGCTCAATAGTCACCTTAAGTCGAGTTCAATTTTTTTGTGCTAGCAACCGATCACCCGAGTGGTCCCTTATTTAGGGAGTTGTAAGTCTACAAGCTTTCTTCCTGACTTGACCATTGCACATTGAAAGGCAACCCTTAGGTTGGTTAGTCCTACATGATGGCCGGTAGAATACCTCTTTGGATTTGTAAATCTAAGATAGGACTGATATTAACCCCTTCTTAGTGGATCCATCGCACACCAACATGGTACATTTTATCAAAATCCATCTTCCTTCCCTAGTGGAATCTAAATTAAATCCACCCACTCTTATCCCTAGTGGATACACAAATAATGAAAATCCATATATTAAAGCTATCTTATCCTCAGCGGATCTGAGCTCATATCTCTAGCAAATGTGCCCTCAGAATCAAAATCACATCCTCTCTCCAATGGAGTCCAGAATCATAAAGAAATTAAATTACCATCCCTAGTGGATAATTTGAACCTGCTTCCCTAGTAGAAGGTTCACGCACTCATCCCCGATGGGTTATGAGTCCTAATCCCCACCGAATCTTTTCTCCCCAAATCAAATCAAATTCCTCCTCAGCGAGGTGCAAATCATATCCTCTCCCTAGTGGAGCCCCCACAAGATCAAACCAAATCAAATTCCTATCCCTAGCGGATAACCTGGACCTGCTTCCCTAATGGAATGTTCACATGCTTGATCCCTCAGTGGATCCTTTCTTCCTCTCTTATGCCCTTGGCATAAGTTGAGTTACATTGCACTAAGATCTTGATTCCTTCTACATTGGGTTTAGGAGTAGATCATTTCTAGTGCTTGCAATCCTTCACATTGTTGATCGCTCTAACAATACATGTGCACCTGAGTTACACCACACATAACCTTTGTTGATCTCACCTTTGGAGTGAGCTCTCAACTTCCTCATCATAGACTTAGGAATCTTGGGGACACTAAGAGCTCCTTAGTCTTAAGACACTTCTAGTGATTAGGTGAACACTTAACCTAAGCCTAGAGACTTAGAAGAGTTAGCCATAAGAATAGGTTATGCCTTAGGGATTTAGGAAAACTTGCCTACCATACAACCTTAAACCCAATCCATGCTTCCTTCCTCAAACCAAACCTCAAATTCAAATCCAAATCATAAATCAATTCCAAATCAAATGATTGAAACCCATGATCAAATTCAAACTCCAAAAACCTTCTTAAGCCCTTTGATTTTATCTTATAGATCCTGCCTTAATCAAATTCAAATCAATCTCAATTCAATTGATTTCCTTAAATATCCATCAAATTCCAAATCAAATCTAACTCCATATGACTAGAACCTAAAATAAAATTCAAATTCCAAAATCCCTTCCTAAGCTATATGAACCACCTTCATATGCTTAGCCAAAACCTCCTTTAAAGCAAATCAAACTTGATTGATTTCTTTATAAATCAAGCATTCCTTCATTTATATTCAAAAATATAAATGAAATACAAATTCAAATGAGTCAAATCAAATCAAATTAAATCAAACCAAATTAAGACATATCTTAAGCTATATGGACCTCCCTTTATAAGCTTAATCAAATCTCAACCCAAACTCAATTGATTTCTTTATAAATCAATTATTCTTTCATTTATATTCACAAATATAAATGAAACTCACCCTCTAATGACCAAAAATAAATCAAATTAAATCAATTCTCTAGTTAAGCCCTTTCGACCTACATCCTTAAATTTGGTTAAATTTGCTTCCAAATCACTCCAAACTCAACTGATTTTCTCATGAATCATTTATATCTTCATTTATATTCACAAATATAAATGAAATATAAATCCAAATAGCCAAAACTAAACCCAAATCAAATCAAAATTTCAATTTTAACCTTTCTAACCAATTTTTTGAACTTGGACAAATGATATCCAAATCAACTCAAAACCCATGGATTTCTTTATGAATCAATCATTCCTTCAATCACCCACCCAAATATAAATATAAACTACAATTCTAAAACCAAACTCAAGTCAACCCAAGTCAAACCCAAGTTAGCCTTTTTGACTTGAAAACTTCAAATGAGCCAAAATCCATTACACTCCAAATTGATTGTAGTTGGATTTATATTTCAATCATAGGCTCATATATGATTTCAACTAAACTTGAATCAAGTTAAAATCAAACCAATTGACTCATTTAGGTCCACTTGACCCAAAGTGACCTAAACAACCCTTTTGAACTAAGTTCTAATCCAACCCAAATTGGATTGAACCAAGCCCATCCAAGCCTCATACCATGACCAACAATCATCCCAGGGTGATCAACTACCTTGAATTGGGTCAAACCAAGTCAACCTTTAGCCCAAATGAAATCCAAACTAGCTAAAACCCACCATATACCAAATTGATTGAAACCATTCATTCAAATCAATTCATAATTAATGATTGAACATGACCAAACTTTTAATTGAGTCAAACCAAGTCTAATTTATCATTTAACCCAATTTGATCCAAATTAGCCAAAATGGGTCAAATCATGATTTAACCCAAATTGATTGCAACTAATGGCTCAAGTTTACCACATTGATCATTGAACTTGATCAAAGTCATAATTGAGCTCAATTTGACCAATTGGTCAACTTGATCCAACCTAGCCCAAATTGACCTAAAAGGTCAAATTGACCAAAATCCAAATTAATTCCAAATTAAACCAAACCAAAGCCTACAATCATTTTTAATTAACCAATTGAACATGAACCAACACCTAACCCAACCCAATTTGGTCAAATTGGTCAACTTAGCCCATTTGACCTCTTTGAATCCAAATGAGCCAAAATCAAATCTAAACCAAATTAATCAAAATCACTTGAACCAAAACACTCCAAATGATCATTTAAACCTAACCCAAGCCTTAGTTTGACCCAATTTGACTAATTGGTCAACCCAACCTAACTTGAACCCATTTGACCAAGTGAAGCCTAAACACCCAAAATCAACCCATAGGGCTTTGGTGGCTGACCAAACCCAGCCCAAATTGATTATAATTCAACCCAAAATTTTTCCAAAAGCAAAGTGGACCCCACCCAAGGGGATTAACCATTGGTTAAGCCCTCTTTCATTGGATTCTCCCTTTAAGAAGCAAGGTCAACTCCCCCATCACCATGACCCACCTAGCTCACCTAACCCATCCTAGGGACGACCAATGGGAGGTGAGTTGACTCACCTCCCATGCAAACCGAGCAACCCATGGATTCAAGCCAAGAAACCATTGCACACCAGCCCTTGGGCAGCCTACCATTACCTCCTCCACTCACGTCGAGCCACGTGGACGTGAGTGTGACCTCTTCGTTGGCCTGCTGGCTGAAAGGAGCAAGCCCATCCCGTCCGTCCTTCCCTGCCAATTGAGGGGTATACCCCCTCAATTCAAACAAGATTTGGCACCATTCGAAAACAATGAGCCCCTAAGTGAGAAATGAAATTCCACTGCCCTACTTAGAGCATTCCAAAGCCTCCCGAGCTCGCATTCCTTCTCCCGTGCTTAGCTAAAATTGGGGAGGCCAATCTGAAGTCCCATTTGCTCAATCCTCCACAAAACCTCAATCAACCTTGCACACATCATCACCACACCTCATCGAGCAATAACAAGTCATTTCCCAAGCCTCCAAGCCGCCAGAAGCCATAGTTCGATCAAGACTGAGCGCTCAAACGGAGGAGCTTGGTCCATAGAGCAAACCATCTCAAATCAAAGCTTGTGCAGCTCAATAGGACTTCGTTTCTACCAAACAAAGCTACCTCGGTCAATCCCACCATTGGACATTAGCTCTGGTGTGTTAATTTCTAAAAATTGATCTTTGTATGAAAGAGGGTTGGTCTTTTGTGAAGGGAATGTTCATGTCATGAGATCTTAGCCATTGGATGTGTTCGTCTCCTCCTCCTGATGGTGTGGGATCATTTTGATCCCAATATGAGCTCAAGTGAGCTCGGATCGAACGGTGTCCGTCTTTCGCTGCTCACGAAGAAGACATATCACTGGTCGTCCATTACGTGTGATTGGAACGGAAGGTCCTGATCAAATCACGCTTAAATCCTCTCTATTTCCTCCTTAACTACAAGATTTAATCATGGTCATCCTATCTTAGATCGGACGACCACGGGAAAGCATGTCCACCGCAATCCGACTTAAATAGCATATCTTGTCACGTCACATGGAAAGCACGTCGCATTAGCAGCCACGTAGCTCCGACGAGATTAGGGAGTTAATGAAGGTTGTTTAATTAAATTTTAAGACTGAGACTTCTAAAATTCATAACTAATCCTAAAAAAATCCAAAAAAAAATAAATAATGGCTCATTTTAAAGGTATTTTAGAGGAGAATCCAAGAAAATTATTATTAATTTATTTTGAATAGTAATTTTTGCTTAATTAAGGTTTAATTAAAAATTTAATTAACATAATTACTCTTTGATTATTTATCCAATTAATTTCAAACTTTTCAGAGATGTTTAGGGGGATGACCTCTGCCTCCCCAATTTTTCTTGGAATTTATTGGATAGTTAATTAGGAAAATTGATTGATTAAGTCTTAATTACTCTCCTACCTTAATTAATGATAATTAATCAAATGAATAGTGAATTGATCCATTAATTAAGTTCATTTCTCACAAGTGGAGAAACTTAGGAAATGAATTGGGACCCTCTTCAAATCTTTTCTTAAGTCTTCTTCATTCCCTCTTTAAAATTAATTAAACTCATTAATTAATAATTAACTAAATCAATCAAAACCCAAATTATAGAACTTTATAATTAATTGAAAAGGTTTTGGATTGAGACTTAGGCTTCCTTCTTTGTCTCTTTCCCTAAGTCCATTTCATATTGTTGATTAAGGATAACTAGGATTTAATTAGATAATTAATGAACTTAATTAACTTGATTAAACTAATTTTCCCTAATTAATTCTTGGGTAGTTCTTTGGGTGTTCAATAACCTAAAGAGAGAGGTAATGAAATTATGGTTAGCTCATATGTGTGAGAAAATTATAAAAATAATTAAGTGAGTTCCTTAAGCTTAATTAATTAATAATTATGAGCTAATTGCATTAGGCCCCTTTTAGGAACATTGCTATTTACTTTTTAATATATTTGTATATCATATTAGCTCATAATTGTTTAATTAATTAATTTAAGGTGACATAAGTAAGGGTTAATTAATTAACTTAATCCATGCTTAACTTAATCAATTCATAAAATTAACCTAACTACTTTTCATTAAATCAAATTAACTCACACATATGGGGAATGTGATTAGGATTAGCAAACCTCTTTCAAATCTCTCAAATCAAATCAAACATGAAATAAAAAAATGACTTTAAGAAACTTTAATTTATTTTAAATAAGCTTGTTTAATGTGATTGTCCTTAGAATTAGTTGAATTGAATGAAATTATATGCTTGTATTTCTTTATTTCTTTCCAATCATGTTAAAATATTATATGCTACTTATATAGTCATGCATTCATTCCTTTTAAGGATTAATTAAATGAAATGGTTTCCTTTATGTCAAATTTGCATGTGTTGGCTTAATTAAAATATGTGTGGCTATTATCACTATTAAATCTCAAATGTATTTTCAAAAGCTTATTAATGAATAATAATATATATTGTGACTTTAATTAGATATACATAGGAGGTGCATGTGAATATAAGCTTAGTGTATGAAGTGAAATCTCTTTCTTACATTCATATGTTATTTTACATAAGTTTGAATGTTAATAGGTATATTAGATATGTGGACATTAACTTTAAGTAAAAGGAGGTTCCTACTCCCCTTAGTGAAAAAATGATGACGTACTTGTTTGATTTCATTCTTATGCACTTTGACATTAGAATTTAGATAGAGTTTTAATTCATTTGCACAAATAAATCAATTAAATCAAATTCTACTTTTGCATGATTTCTATTCTTATAGTTGTTTATACATCCATATGTATTTAAGAATAATGAGTATATTAGTCTAGACATTCTGGGGATGCACCACTTTAAATAGCCCAAAGGAGGTTCCTTACTCACTCCCATTATGTAGAACAATGACGACGTACTTGCTTAAAACTTTCATACATTTGAATGTGTACTTAGCTAATGAATGAAAATCTCTTCTTTCAATTAAAAAGACATGCATTCATATTGTGTTCAAATTGTTGGATTGTTTAGTCATATAATTTGGAGTTCTACTCTTATGCTTTTGTGTAAGAATTTAGATAGAACTTTAAATTAATATGACAAAATAATTCAACCAAATGAAACATCAATTCCAAATATACTTGCTTACATTCATCATTTTAAGTGTGTTACGATACAAAATGCATGTATATGTATGTTTAGGACTTGATCATATGCATGCTATATATATATAATGGAAAGAAATGAACAAACATGTGCTATCTGATAGTAATTCATTCCAATTAATCTTAAGATGACTTTCTTATTAAATGAGATTATTTAAAGTGAACCTAAACTTAAGAGTAATAAAAATATGTAATAAGTCATTCATTAAAAAAAATTCATTTAATTAATTTGCTTTAGATATGACTTAAGGTAGAGATAAAAGAGAATGATCATCTCTTTCCTTCTCTTTAAAACACTTAGATGTTTTGTGTAGGTCAAATGAAACAAAAGAAACACTAAGTAAAATTTATAAATCAATTAGACCACTTAAAATGAAATCAACCATTTACAATTAAATTCCCTTCACACTTAGAGAATGTCAACTCTAAAGCCTAGTTAGAACATACCCCACAAACCTTAATACACACACATTAGATTAAGTCACAATTTTTAACTTTATATTAGGGCAGTGCATGGTTTGATGTATGTTTATTTTGTGATGTATTGTTGTAGACTAGATGTTAGGGTATATGCTTCGTAGACTGGTTGTTAGGCTGTTATTAACCTAATCATGTTTTCTGCAAGATATTGTGCTTAAGGAGTGCTTAAAATAAATATAAATGCTCTCTTTTGCAGGTTGCTTAACCCCTAAGCATAATCTAAGTTAGGACAGGTGGACTCGGTTACCCATGTGTAGGGTGCTAAGTCCGAATTATACATATAACTGCTTTGGTTGTATGGTGTGTTTAGCTAACATTTGTTTCGTAGGTGTAGTTAGATTTATTTTTCCTATTTTTGATGTAATTTTGTATCAGGAATTAATGTTAATGTTATAGGGGATTAGGATGAGCGGAGACTAGAAGGCTTTGTCCTGAGAGGCCCTCATAATGCCTTTGAAGTAAGCAAATCCAAAGAAGAAAAGAAGAGGAGATATGAAGATATAAAGACCACCCCCCCAATAACACTTAAAGTAAGCAAATCCAATGTTTTTCGCACCAGCCTGTTATTCTTTTACATTGGGTTTATAAATTGTTTGATGCTTTGTTTATAATTGTGTAATAGAAATGTCATGTATTTTCTTAGTTTCTTCATGTATGATGATTTAATATGTGGCCTGGATCCGATTAGACTCTTAGGAAAAAATTAATTTTTCTATCCCAACTATAACTCATAACTAATTTTCTAAGCAACTCATAACCTCATTTAAAGCCTGAGCATTAAATCAAGATAATTAAAAGATTTAACAACCCCTTAATTGGATGTTGTATGCTTAATATCATGCATATCATCTTGTTTCATTCTTGCTAAGAGAGGGTTTCCATCCTTGCACGATAGGGGAAAACTTGACCTTTGAGGGCCTCCCTTGTGGTGGAAAACACCTCTTTCTTTCTGATTTTTCCAATAATCATATTTCATCATGCATTTAGACATATAAAATCCTGCAGCCTTTGTGAAAATGAAGAGTCTAAAATCAACTAAAATATGATAAAATTTGCATTAGAATAAGTCATTATTCATACCACTCATGTTTTAGTCTCTTAGGGAGTGAGTTTAAGAATTTTAGTTTCTTTCTAAATAATAATAACTTAACCATCTTGCAAAATATATGACTTGACTATATGGTTTTAAAACATAAGAGGAGTTAGCTAGTTGCCACTCCAGATGGTTATAAGTCCAGCAGTCGAGTGGTTTACTCTATCTTATCGAGGTAAACAACATACTCATTTTGCGCCTTAGATTTAGGATGTGCTTTGACCCTCGCTAAAGCTCCCTAGATTTAGGATCTGAGGTTGTTGTTTCCCCTCGAGCTACAATCATAAATCATCACCTCTTAGGAATTTTCACAATCTTGTATTGTGAAATTATAAGTCCTAGTTTTCTAATAAAATTTCAACCCAAATATATAATTCTCTTCAATTTTAAATATATAAAGCCCAACCGTAAGATAGTTTAGAATGCTCACTAGGCTTCCTAGTATCATGAGAATCCCCTGCTCATCCCCTTTTGGCTTCGCTAATAAGTTTCTCCTTTCGATCTATCCCACTTGATTTTCTAAACATAGCTAATTTATTGATAGTCCTATCTTTAAAATCTTTGGAGACAATAATTTCCTACTTTAATTGAGATATTTCTAAGGAACTCACCTTCCTTAAAATGTAATTAACTATGGAGGTTTGCCCCCATAGGGAACTTTAAACCCAATTTAAATAAACCCTGCTTTATTCATCCATGTAAAGTAGAAAAAAAATATCTAGTACATTCGAAGACCCATCATGCCTTATGAGTCCTTATTAGGTTATTAGATCTATAGTAGGGTAGTGATTTCTACCTTTTGAGATAGTGCACTATTTCTTAATGTCGTATCAGATCACCTCAATAAGTACACCCTCGGATCTGCATGGTATCCCCCCTATATACACATAAATAAAAATAAACACCACTCTTAATTTGTTCATTAGATTTGTTTTTCCAAAGATATTAATGATTATTCAATTTTCTTATAGCCCTCTTGATTCTTAGCTCTATCTTAGTGCCCATATCATATATTACTTTGGAATTTTTCAAGGCCCCTTCTAGAGCCACTTCTCAACCATAAATTCTCTCAATGCCAAGTTCAAGAATCTTTTGACAACCTTAATGATTCTATTAAACAATTCCTTCTCAGCTTTCATGTCATCTTAGTTGATCTCCACATCATCAAATTAATTGATCCCCTACTACCTAGGAATGAAAATAATACCCACTACAAGACCAAATAGCAATGAATAAAAATACTACCAACAACAAAGCCTTATGCATTGGAGTTATGTGAGACTCAATTCTTCTTACATGTAGAAAATGGCTACTTAGGAGTAACAAACTAATCTTGAAAGATTATGAAACTTAATAATTAGTCTTAGATTACATTAGCCTATATGAAAAGTAAGAGATTTTATTAGGGTATTAAATCATATTGAGTAATCTTCCATTGAGATCATTCACTAATACATCATATCTAGTTTATAAGCATTCAATAGCTTTAATCTAATCTTCTAAAATTCTAAATAGATAAAAAAGAGGTTGATTTTGAAAGAGTTGTGAAAATTTTCATTAAAAAATTTGAGATTAGTTTTATAAAAATCCTAATTAATTTTTTCAATTTAACTTTTAAATGCAATGTATAAAAAAACTATAAAGAAAAGTCCTAAAATTGCATATATAACACACATGCTCCAACCATAGCTTATAATCTATATAAGATTGTAAATACATATGTCTAGGTACTATAAAATTGAGGATTTACAGATAATGATTTTGCACTGTGATTCATTTTAGTATTTGTTAGCACTTCTATTATAGGCTTAATTGGCGAGGACAACAAATCATGGGTCATGTGGATCAGCCCATGATGATTTGAGAATTGGGATTTAATATTTAATCTTCCTTATTTATGAATTTATAATTTATTAACATAAATGGAGAATTAAAGAAAACATTAGAACCATGGAATCTGATGATCTTGTAAGAGATTATAAATAGTATTTAAAAAATCATGAGTTTCTTGAATTATTCGAGAAATTTTCATTATTTTTGTATTCATGCAAAATAACTTGAAAGTATTAAAATAGGAGAATATTGGACTATTTTATGAATGTATCTAAATTCTTTTAGATTTAGATTTCAAATAGTAATTTTCATCAATGTGAAAAAAGAATTATGAGTCCCTTGTATTTATGTATGTATGTATATGCCTCAATCAAAGTCTTGATTGATTTATCTCAAAGTTCAACAATGTTCCCTTTAATTGATGCAAGCTTGTGTGACCTTGATCAAACTTGATGTAGCCTTGTATATTGATGACCAACTACTTCTATGTCAATTGGATAATGGAGAGGAGATTGTTTTGATAGATGTGGAGTTGAGAAAAGATTAAGATGCTATTGAAATCTTAGATAAGGGAAGGGTTTTTAGAGAAGGAATTTGGTTTCGTGCCTCTAAGTGTAAGCATACTATGGGGATTGACTAATTGGTTAGGAAATGGTTCTTTAAGGGTTGTCAAATATCTTGAGAACATTCCTGCCCATTAGAAATTAAGATGCTCTAGAATAGATGTTGATTTATGATTAGATAATTTATGTTGCCATGGATTAATAAGTGCTTTGAGGATCTCAAGCATGATTACAACCATTTTATCCATTGAATCAAATGTTGATGGTTCGAATCCAATAATTGTTCAATAATTAGAAGAATTAGAGATCAATTATAATGTGTAGAATGAGTTCAATGGGATAAATTAAATTTGGCTTGGAATCTGGGTTAGCTTAACCTTTATTTGGACTAAGATAGCCACTTAAGGGGGATAAGCTAAGTGAATTAGATCTATGGCAGTCTAATTAAATTTTAGGTTTAACCAAATAAGATGGAGGTTTAATAACTAGGTTAGTGGTCCTATTTTGGTTTTAATTAAGTCATATCAGGCTTTGATTTAGGCTAGGTTGATCATGGGTCTACAAGAAAAATTAAGAGAGGATTTAGGTTCAACTTAAGGTTTAATGAAAGTCTAATTAATATGTTGATCTTAGATCGAAAACGTCACTTTGAGTTAACTTAAGGTGGAGCACCTAGGTCACCTTGTTAATGCAAAACTCTCTCTCTTTCTCTCTCTCTCTCTCTCTCTCTCTCTCTCACACACACACACACACACACATTCTTGCTTATTAATGACATATGTCTTCTCCATGTACTATTTGATTATGGCTATTATAATTTATTTCAATTTTAATGACCTCTTCATTTCTTGATGAATCAATCTCCTTAGCTTATATTTATATTACTATATGGCAATCATCTTAGTACTAGCATTTTTAGGTACCTAACTATCCTTTAAGACTTTTATATGTATTATAAATTTTATCAAATGAGTTAATTGTATTCTCTTTAGAGATATTACAAAGATAGATGCTTAAGTAATCAAGCAAGTAATAATTTAAACTTATCCATCTATCTCCCAATCTTTATAAGTTAAAAAATTAACTTTTTAGGAATATCACACACTACTTGGTTAGGATTTTCTTAACATAGCCCTCAAAACCTAAAGGTAAGGATTTATGCTCTGATACAACTTAAGCAAAAATTGGTTTAGAACGTCACTAAAGACTAAATCTAAAATTAAAAAAATATATGTTAATAAATCATTTCTCTCTAATTGTAGATATAAAAGATGCAATATATTTATAGTATCAAGATTATGAAGGGCTTTGATTATAAAGCATAAGTCAAATATAATAAAACAATATAATTACATTTTTTTATTTTACAATAATAGGTATGAAAGTAAAAATATATATAAAAAAAGAATCATAATCTTTAGGGGCATCCTCATTGTATCCCAATTAACCAAACACAAAATCAAGAATGATTAGATAAAGATAATCTAAAGACTATAATGTGATTTACTTAGAAAAGTGGACTAGAGTTGAGCTTAATAGAACTATAAATGGAGTAAACACCTTTTGAAGATGAACTAGATTTGTTATTGCTTGGATCACTTCCTTCTTGGTGTTCCTTCTTTATTATATCACCTCTCCTTATTTACATTTTCTATGCTTGATGCTTTAAACTCTTCTTGAAGGGCACTTTTCCTCCTCCTTGGGCTCTTGAGTGGGATGAATATAAAAATAGTAGAAAGGTGATTTGTAATAGAAGTTTATGAAAGGTAAGGAGCTATTTTCAAAATTTTGTAATCTATGACCATAATTTGGTTAAGCTCGGAGAGAGAAAGAGAAGAGATCATACACTATGAATTAAATAATGGATTCATTAAATGAATGCATAAAAACCAATACAAAGAATCCATATTTATAGCCATTTGAGTCATTAAATAAAAATTAAGAAAAATATAATAAAAATACAATGATAATTTACTATATTAGTGATCTAGCTTATATAATAACTAATTAAGCCAATTTAACTATACAAACATGAAAAAACTATGAATTATACTAAAAAATCCTTTTAGAGAATCAAATCTTGGTCTTCCTTGATTTTGACAATCTCTTTCACTCCATCTAATTAGATGGAGTTGGCTTGTGATTCACTCAATCTTAATTTACTTACCTTTGTTTGATCCCTATCAATTAACCATACCTTTGGAATGTTCTCCATTGGCTTTGGAAGGTTCTTTTGATGTCATCTAGAAGTTCAAAAAGTTTGTTTTCCTCATGTTTTGTGATGTTGTAGAAGCTTGCCATGAATATTGATATTCCAGTCAAGCTTGATGTTGTTAAACCCTAAAGCAAATATTAGTGCACCCTTTTAATTCACTTGTTTTGCATTGTGAGTGCCATACTTCCCGTAAGTAATAATATTCTAAAGCAGGGTTAGATATTTGCAAGCAAAGATTAAGATTTGCTAATAAGATGGGCATTAGCATCAAAGGAGTACATGATTCTCTTTTTTTCCTCCAAGAACTAAAAACATACCATCACACAACATTTTTTCACAGTAAACCAAGACTCTCTTTACCTCAATATATTATGAAAATTTACATACAGATTACCCAATCTTTATCTATTTATAAATTAAACAATTTTCTATTTTTTTGTTTGAATTATTGAACTCATGTATTTGCACGTGCACTGATCTTATCATTGAGAATTTCACAAAAATAAAAAATATGTGTAGAATTTTTGTTATATATTTCAAGATTTATGTAATAAATTGAAATTTTAAGGTAGGAAGGTATTTGATTTGTAAATATTAAGAATCAAGTGTATGTTTGTAAATGCCTAATATGTTAATATAACACAAATCACACATAGAACCATGAAAAAGAATGTACTTGAAAACATAACTGCATAATTTATTAGACAGTCAACATGACACTCATACATAAAGGTAGATAGTGATACAAGCCATCAAAGGATGTGAGAAAGTACATAACAAATATTAGAATACAAAACCGGGCCTTTGAGTTATCAAGACAATGCCCTCGAGTGGTATTATAGGACATAAGGAGAAAGAGCAAAAATAAAATAAAATGATAAATTGATGAGAACTACTGTTCATACTGAATAAAATTTGCCTAACAAATGATTTGGAGTATTAGAAGTCAATCATGCCTTCTCATTATTAGTTTAGCAACAGGGAACAATAGGCAAAATGTACTTACTGTGCTTATAATTTGCACCATTGAGATGCACCATCGTCGCTATATGGAATGCGGATCCATTCTGGACCAGAAATCATATCATCCCAAAGCAGATCAGAGAGTGCAAGTGTTAGCTTCCCTACTTTTCCTACACACAAGAATAAGTTAGCTTCACAGCTATTAGTTATATTTTTAGTTTGAGACATGTTAGTTTTAGTGAAAATGATCGCTATGAAATATAATAGCAATAAGATTAAGTTACCTAATTTTCAAAATAGACCATTTGGCCTTTATATTCAGAAATGATCATCGATTCAATTTATTACTCATCACTTACTAGAAAAAAATATATTTATTGTATACAAGATTAAAGAATCATATTTATTACTCCAATTTATTTATATAATTATTGATATATATTGAATTCAATTTTACATCAAAACCTTACTAGTAAGTATAAATACACTTAAAATTATTAGAGAAATGATGTGACTTGAACCAAAGAAATAGAAATAGTATAAAATTTTGATCAAATAGAAATTCGAAAGAAAACATCTAAGAATTTTGGTCAAATTGTTGTTAGAGAGTACGAAATTAGTGTGACTTGAATCAAGAATGTAGTGAGCATATATTTAAACCCTATGTATAGGTTTAGGTTATTGTGAATAAATTTAAGTTGTACAAATAAAATTATATAATAAGACATACCATTTCTTGTTATTGAAATGGCTAAGCCTTCTTGACAAATAGCTTTTTATGTGCTTGAAAAACTCAGAATGAGTTCAATAGCAAGTTGTTTGGAGAGTTTATTCTGCATGATGAATAGCTTTAGGTAACTTGATAACTAAGTTTTCAAAATTTTGAGTTCCTTGGACGAGTATATCTTTTATTACGGTAGACAACTTAGTGAGAATTCTCTTTTGGTCAATTTAAGGCTTATGATGAATTTGTTCAATTGTTTAGTAACTTATTGAAGATAGTTTACAATGGCGAGATGACTTGATTAACATGACTCAAACAACATTGTATGTGCACGAGTTTTATTATTATTTTTCTCTTTAAAGACATGGAAAAACAAATAAGAGACAAATCTTCTAAAATTGAATTAGATTTTGACGAATTGACACACTAATCGTAATTGATTATATTGATTCAAATACTTTCACTCATATATACATTAGGTTTATTGATAAACTTCTAAATAATTTCATTGAGGTGCCTATCAAAATTCTCATCTTATATGCTTTTCATTTGCCTTATTTGCATCTACTATTATTTTCTTCCTTTAAAGAATAAGTGATTTGACAACCTCCCTAAAGTTGAATGATATCTCTGAATCATAATTTTTCATTTTGTCATTAAAACACAAGAAGGAAAAGGCTTACAAATACATAAAGTAATGTTCTTATTATCTCTACCTAAAAATAGTGAAAATTGATCCCTCTAAGTACATTATTAGGGTTATTGATCTAGGAACTATGATTAATGTTATAAGCCTTTTCAATCCTAGACAGTCAACCATCCATATGATCACCAATGAAGAAGTGTTCACCAAAAATACTCCATTTAGAATCATTATTGAAGGCAATGAGGTCATGAAAATTTTGATTAAATACAAGAACATCATTAGAGAGTTCACAACAACTAAAATCTTAAGCATTGGTCAATAGGTTTTAACTGAACGATTTATGCTCATAAAGATACTATGAGTACTTGCTCTCATACTATGAATTAATCATTTTTTCTCTTTTGATTGAATCACCATGTGAATGAACTTCAAGCTATAGATTTTTAAAAGATTGAAGAACCCATATAATAGTATTTACTTTTCCTAGTATCTTAAGTGGCTTTAAGTTTGTTTCACTTTTTTCTTTAGACATCATCTCTTTCTTCTTGTTTCTTTTACTTTTATCTATTTCTTCTAATAAACATATCCTTGTGTTTCCTTATTATTGAGCTTGATGATATATTTTTTGTAATATTAGAAGATTTGGATACATACCACACAATTCTTATGAATTTGCATATCTAACACTCAAAATTTTATATTTATGTATATAACATTTTCCTATACATAAAAATGTATATTTCACTTAAAAAAAATTAATGATAGTGATATTTTTGATGTGATATTAAATATTAAAATTTAGAAGTAGGATATATAAATAAGAATTGTGTGGTATGTATGTAAATTGCCCTTTAGTATCATTTTTATTTTCACATTATTTTATATGCAACCCTATATAAAGCATTATAAAATTTTGAGATTAGAAAATAATTTATGCTCATCTAATAATAAAGCATTATAAAAATATTAAATTTCTAAATAATTTAATTATCTTAGCTCATATTCATTGCAATAATGCAACTCATCATGCAAATTAAAATTCTACAATTTTCATATTTTGAAAAATATTAATATCACTAGATAATAAGCATTCTCACAGTAATAATATAGTAGTAATATAAATAAAATATGCTTAAGATAAAGAAATTTACATATCAAGCATAGAGAAAAAATTAACTTAACTAACTTAACATAAAATCATTTAACCAAGTAGATCACCCCATAAATATCGAGCATAAATAACAAATAAATTAAGGTTATTTGGTTGAATTTTGGGTGTAAAGTAAATATAAGGGTTTTAAGTTTTTTAGAGTTTGACAAGGTGCAAAGTAAAATTTTCAAGTAATGTAATGTATTTAGAATACATTATAGATGTCATTTGTATTAGAATTATTGGGCTAATTCAAATATACCCGAAAGTGTTATGGCCATCTACACTTCACTTCACCACATGGCTTTGTCGTTGTACTTTATGCCACCACTACCACCACCACAGTACACTCACAACTTCAATGTCATTGTTGGTAGCCGCTTAAATGCTCACAACCTCAAGAATACTTTACATTATATTTATTTTATCAAATAAAAAAAAGTAAACTCATGTATTTATAGTTCTCAAACAAATAACTCTAAAGTAATCTAAATACGCATTCCTTTTATACTTCATTCTTTTTTATATCAGATTCTTTTTTTGAAACCAAATAGCCCCTAAGTGTATAAGTAAAAACTAGTATGCATCGCAAGATGATGAAGATTGATTTATATGTGATTTGACAATTCTCTCTTGAGTCTATCCTTAGCCTCTTCAAGTCCGATTTCATTATCCATACTTGTATAAGAGTTCAATATTTCACCACAAAAAATAATAAACTATACCCTAAATTTATACTCAAACAATCTTAATGGGGATGAACTATTGATTACTTTGACTTGAGAAAATATAAGTGCTCTAACACATAGTCTAGTGGTTGAAAACAATGTTAAGAATCCTATAGAGTTACGTTCAAGTGCTCATCAAAAAGAAAATTTGAGAAAATATAATCTTTAGCCCAAAGAATCTCTCTCTTTATGTGAGTATAAAGAGGAATATCATTATTTAACTGTTAGAATTTTCGATGCATATGTAGAGTTCATTAGGATTTCCCAAACAAGTCTTTAGAGAGCGGCCAAATTTTATTACAATAAATTCTCCAATAAATAATTCTTTCCTTATCGCTTCTTCTCTTTGACTCAAAAATATGATAATAAAACATAATATTTTCTTTGTCTCATCTTTTCTAACCTAAGCCCCTTGAGAATGTAAATCGCTAAAAGGATGAAACCCTAGCAACTTCAATAATCTCATTAGATTTTTAAACTTAACACCTATATGGGATCTTTATCACATATTTGTTTATATTGATACTAAGAGTGCATTTGTTACTAAATATTTATATATTTTATGTGGTTGTCTCCTTGTTTTAAGTGTTATAATTCTATGACTTAATGATGAGATAAGTTATATAACACTATAGTGATTTATTTGATCATCACTGATAGTTTTTTCTTTAACTTTTGCCACATTTATTCTAGAACTTGATTTGTTGCTAGAAGCTAACATTTTTTTTCTTGCTCAAATCACTATTCTAAAAATTAGATGATAAAAAATGAAATAGCTCCAATTAAATGTGTGCCCTAAAACATATAAAGTTCTTAAAACATTTAGATCCCACTAATAATCTTTACCTTTATGCTAACAAAAATCTTTATAAATTGTACATACTTTAATATCTCCATAAAATATTCATTTCCTTCATTTAAACCACTTAGCAATATCATTTATTTCTTGAGGTTTAATGCATACTAAATCAAGTCAATATCCTAGGCATACTACTATATATCCTCAAATTCATACTGATAAAACTAATTGTCTTACAAAATGACTAATTTCATATGAAAATACAACCACAATCACATGATTTATGAGTAGAAAATATTTTTTTATAAGGGTATGCAATAACCACTGAAAGTGCATCATTAAAACATTCTTTCGATGAATCTATACTAATTATATCATTTGTTTATTTAAAGCTATTGTTACCATTCTACTTCTTCTTTTTTAAAGCTTGATAATCTCTTTTAATGTGCACTTTCTTCTTGCACTAGAGTAAGTCACATCTTTGAATGTTGTACTAGACTTTTAATATGATTAAAGGTAAACTTTTTTTAGTAACTCTTACACTAACCCACAATTCATAACCATATCATTTATCTTCTACAACCTTAACATTAGATAGTACATGTTTTAAAAGAAGTGAATTCTTTTCAAGTAAAGTATATATTTATCACATAATGCAATGTTATAAAATAGTTATCAAACAAAATAAACATATATGTATACTAAAATTTTATACTCACCATCAACCATCAAATATGTACTCCCAAAATTTCTAACAATAGAATTAAATTAATAAAATAAAATTTACCAATGAATCATTCTAGCATGCATTTTAGGTAGAATCTTTGCTTCACAAAATGTTTCTTATAGAGTATTTTAAGCATGTACATAGATAGACTGCAAACCAAGTTATAACCTCTCCAAAATTATTTCCCTTGAGAACTCTATAAAGACCTCATCCACAAAATTTGACTAGGTGGTCCATGAATTTGTTCTTCTTATATAGATCCCACTTAAGAAAAAAAGAGATAAGGACTCATGAGTTATCTAAGTGATCAATTTTAGTGAAGTCTTTTTTTCTTGTTTACTTAGACATACTAATTACACAATTTAAATGCATTATTAATTCTATACATCTATAATCATTCATTGCACGATTTATTTTTATATATAGGAGATCCCACTTAAGAAAAAAAAAGAGATGAGGACATATGAGTTATCTAAGTGATCAATTTTAGTGAAGTCTTTTTTTCTTGTTTACTTAGACATACTAATTACACAATTTAAATTCATTATTAATTCTGTACATCTATAATCATTCATTGTATGATTTATTTTTATTTTCTTAGATGATATCTCATCACATGATTTACTTTAGATTCCTAGTGATTCTCACAATCATGATTACTAAATTTGCTTCTCATATTTTCTCTAATTCATTTTGATGGTTTTACTATTTAATCTTTTGGAAATAACATGTTTATATTTACACACTTTGGCATTCACTTCTCCTTTTTTTTCTTTCTTGCTCTTTTTGCTATAAGGTTTATGGGGTTTTCTTTGCTTTATACTGATTCTCATCACTATTTTACTACAAAGAAAGTACAAGTGAAGGAGTTCAAGGTGAAATGTTTTTTTCACCAACAACTTTATTGTAATCCTCTTCCCTTTAGGATACACTAATATTAAGGGTTTAGAGTGGATGAAGAGCAAGTGCTCCACTCTTATTAACTTTGTTATAATCTTAGAGAACATTGAGAGGTCAAATAACTCTTTAAAAGCATGAAATCTTTCATTTGAGTAGGACTTCAAGAGATTGGACCTTCCATTTTATTAGGACTTTAAAGACATCTAGATGAACTTCCAATTAGGTGTGAGATAGAGCTTAAGTAAATTTTTGGAATAGTTCCTTTACTTCTTTAAGGTTATGCTTGAAGGCCTTCTTCTAAAAAAATGTCTCATTAAGCATAGTGAATTTGCCATCTTTTAATAAAAGTTGAATAAATAACAATTTCTATATGAGGCTAAGGAAAGGGTTGAAGTTCTTGACCACTCTAAAATTCAAAACCATTAAGACTTTTAAGCTCAAGACTAAATTAAGAGAAATGGCGAAAATGTTCATCACTTGAGAAAAAGTAGCAAGTGCTATGCTGAATTTTTTTTTAAAAAAAAAAAAACTCTACATTTAGGTTTGAAGGACTCAACATAGTTGTTCTACTAGCTATAATGCCAAGATCTCTAGTGAATTATGAGAATATAACTAATAAATATGACATAATGAAGGCTAAATAATTGAAAATTTTAATTAAAATCTGGATCAATAAGGATGACAAACAAAATAAAATGTGAAGGATGAATTCTTTTATTATTAGGTCAATAGCTCTTATAAAACTATATTCCAAACGATCATATTAGGCCTTCTTTATTATTGAGAAGGAAACTTAATAATAGAAGACATGAAAGTCAAAGGAGATTGAAGACACTAGTTGAGGAGTGATCTTTGGGCGTTCCCAACTTTGAAGCTAAAATTATATACAAAATCATTGTCGTAATTTAGATTTAGATGATCACCTACATGATGGTCTCTCACAATAATAATTGAAGGTGTGAGATATTATTTTATTACCCTTGTTTAACATAAGTTTCTTAAGTATTATTGATTATAGGAAAGCTTCAATTTTGATCTTTCTTTCGCTTGATTTAAAACTTTTTGAGAAGTTTTATAGGGAAGAAGAAAATAAAGGGAAGGATGATATGACTAGGATGATCTCTTAGAGAATAATCCTACTTATAAGTTAATTTCATATAAGTTTCATTTGGTGGGACATACTAAAAGTGCTCTTAATTAGCTAATAATTATCAAAGATTTTGATGTAGAGAGATCTCCATCTCCCATTTTCTTTAATTCAATCATATCATATGAATAAGAAATTTTATTTTATTTATCCTTACTATTTTGTTATAGTTATTGAGCATAATTAAATCATATAAGATTTATCCCATTTAAGTTCTAAAATTTTTTCACTACCTTAATAAAGATCATTAAACTAAAAAAGATAATTTGAAGTGGTGTGAGAATTGGAGCTCTTTCATTGTGACGATACCAAAATAAATATTTTTTTTGATGTATTAATCTTAGTTAGCTAAGTACTATGCACATTACTAACCTAACTTGATACAAAATAGTTGGAAGAAATTGTTAGCAAAATTTATAGACATGATATTAAAGGGCTTAATAACAAGTTATTGGGACTAATGCACATGAGCTTGCATATAGCTAAATGTCTTAAAAATTCTATGCATAACCACTAGCACAATAAGAGGAGGTAACCTTGTGGCAAGAAAAAGAAATATAGATGGGGCAAATGTAAACCAAATTCCTTGGTAAATGAGGCCAAATAAAGACCATAATAACATTTAACTATGTAATAATTAAAGACACTCTCACTATAAATGAGGTGCTAGTAAGGCTAGAAGAGAAAGATAATGTCATATATAAAATAAAGTCCAAGATAGAACCCATGAAACTTAAAAGAAAAATGAGATAGATTTATTATTATGTAGAGTGAAAACTAATAACTAATATTTAAAATACAAAATCTACTTTGTAGTTAGAATCACTTTTTTTTAGCTTTTTTATATTTTAATATTAAATAAAATATATTTTGAACCTTAAAAATTATTTTCATTATTTATGTAGCAATGGTAGCCAAGGAGGCGATGATGATAACAATGATCACTGGCAATAATAATTGAGGTGGTTGTGGTGGTTGATTGTGTTAGTGATAGTTATTTTTTTCAATACTCAAAAAAATTAAATATAATTTTAAATTATTTTCAAATAATTTTATCTATTTTTAAAATAAAAATAACTCAAATACATAAAATAAATATATTTTTAAATAAATAATAATAATTATTATATCAAAGAAACCCTATGACTATAAAATAATATATGAAATAATTTTGGAAGTCTTTTCATGATAAAGATAATAAGTTGAAGGCTTTAAAATTGTAGCTTGTAAAGAAGAATAAATAATTAGAAGTCCAACTAGACTTTATAAATTTTGTAAATCATGAGAAGATTATTAAAGACTTTAAATATACAATTTAATATGCAAAAGATTTTGTTGCTTATATGGAAGATGGCTTCAATGCATTAGAGGACCTTTTATTAGAAAATATCAT
This sequence comes from Cymbidium sinense, assembly GCA_021442155.1. Lineage (NCBI taxonomy): Eukaryota > Viridiplantae > Streptophyta > Magnoliopsida > Asparagales > Orchidaceae > Cymbidium > Cymbidium sinense. The sequence continues at coordinate 125,738,329 of CM038220.1, read as the reverse complement.
TCAAATCTTGATGTATTTCATAAGAATATTTAATAACACGTTGAATATTGTATGCAAGAGGGTGTAAATTATAAATTGAACAATAACAACAACAAGCCTTTATCCCACCAAGTGGGGTTGGCTACATGAATCCTTCATCTCCATTGTGTCCTATTATGTGTTAAATTCTCATTTAATTCAAGTATACTAAGGTCAATTTTTATACATCTTAACCTAGTCTTTTTAGGTCTACCTCTACCTTTCTTAACATAAGGAAAATCTAATGCATCTACTCTCCTAACTGGGCCATCGAAAGGTCGACGCTTTATGTGGCCAAACCATCTAAGGTGACTCTCTTTAATCTTATCTGCCATTGGAGCTGCTCCAACTTTTTTTTCGAACATACTCATTTCACATTCTATCTCTAAGAGTAAAGCCACTCATCCACCTGGGCATCCTCATCTCTGTAACACTTAACTTAGTCTTATGCTTCTCTTTTATTGGCCAACATTATGCACCATAAGTCATTGCGGGTCTTACCACCATCTTATAAAATATTTTCTTAAGTTTAAGTGAAACTTTTCTATCACACAACGGGCTAGATGCATTCCTCCACTTCAACCATCCAACTTAAATTCTACTAATAACATCTCCATCTATTTCACCATCATTTTGAACAATAGAGCCTAAATATCTGAATCGCTCACTCTTATTAATGACTTGTTCACCTAACGTCATAACACTACGACTAGAACTTCTATAACTAAAATTACACTCCATATATTTAGTTTTAGATCTACTTAAAAAAAACCTTTATACTCTAATGTTGACCTCCATAATTCAAGTTTCTCTTGGACTCCTTCTCTAGTCTTATCAACAAGAAGAATGTCATCAGGAAAAAGCATACACCAAGATACATCTTCTTGTAAATGCCTAGTAAGAACATCCATAATTAAAGCAAAAAAGATAAGGGCTTAAAGCTGATCTGAGATATTTACCAACTGAAATAGGAAAATGTTTTTGTCAATCCTCCTTGTGTTTGGACACAAGTGACTGCTCTAGAATACATATCCTTAATGACTTGAATATAACCAATATTAACTCCTTTCTATTCTAAAATTCTCTAAAGAACATCTCTTGAAACTTTATCATAAACTTTCTCTAAATCAATAAATATCATATGTAGATCCTCCTTACTTTTTCCATACTTCTCCATCAAACCTCTTAAAAAATGTATAACATCCATAGTAGATCTACCTAGCATGAAATCAAACTAATTGTGAGAAACTTTTGTATCGCATCGTAACCTATGCTCAATTACTCTCTCCCATAATTGTAATGTATGACACATTAACTTAATTCATCTATAATTTGCACACTCTTGTGCATCACCTTTATTCTTAAATATAGGAACCAACAAACTCTTCCTCCACTCATCTGACATCTTTTTAGTCTTTAAAATAACATTAAAAAGATTTGTAAGCCAAGAAATTCCTTGATCTCTTAAACATTTCTACACTTCTATTGGAATATCATCATGTCCTAATATTTTTTCACATTTCATTTTCTTTAAAATTTCTCTAACTTTAGATTTACTAATACAATGATAAAAATAAAATTCTTTATTTTTGTTTAGGGTATTAAGGTTGAACATCAAATGAAAAAAAATAGTATTATCATTATTTCTTCATCATTAATTTTATAAGTATTAGTACTTTTTTCTTTAAATATTTTATTTCTTATCTTTTTCTATGTTTAATTATACATCAAATTAAAGTAATATTAACACAATTTAATTATCAATGATAGTCTTTTGAATCTTGATTATTAATAAAGGAATAATAGATGCTAATAATAACTTAGAATTTTCTTAGTGGTGAATAATGCATGATAACTATGCCTTGGATATCATGAGTAGTTAGGTATTTGTTTCTTCATTTTCAATTATTGTATAGTAATACCATTTACTTTAGTAGGCTTCAGAGATGCTCATATTTGGTGAGATTTTAGTAGTTAATTTTTCTATAAAATTTTTAGTTTTTAAATTCTATTTGCAATTTTGAGAACTTCAGTGCCCTATCTTAAGTATCTATGTTGATGATCACTAGGAATTTTATAAAATATATGTGAATACAAAGCAACCCTAAAGCATTACAAGCAGTAGCATTATACCAACAAAAGTGGTTATAACACTGAAGTGTTAGCTTCTAGTGTTTAGGTTCCGTAAGGGTTTTTTATTTTATTTTTATGATTTAATGAAATATTGGGTATAAAGGTGCTAGAACCCAACACCCATGCTCTAATGATTTCCAAGTGTTTATGTAAAATGGATATAAATACCCTAGTCACCCTAACCTAGATGTCTATGCACTTGACATGGCACCAGGTGCTATAATAAAAATTTTTAGAGCAAAAAAAAGACAATTATTAGAGAAAATTTGCTTATATAAGTTTGGTAACTTGATAAGGGTCAAATTTTGAAGTTATAGAGGGTTTAACAATGGAGAAAGATAGTTATAGAGGATTGGAGCTAGAGCCCTTTGAATTTTAGTTTTCTCCTTCTCTTCTCCTATATATATTTTTATTTTCATTATGTTTTTTTGCTATTTCTTTCGCTCTCTAGGGATTTGATATAACTAGATTATAGATGTTAATTTTATATTAATATGATTAATAAACTTTAATAAATTAAATGACTATCATGTATTTTCAATCTATCTTAGTACTTTTGTGATTGATTGGCTACTAATTAGATTTGGAGATTTGTTCAAAATTTAGAGGTAGAAAATAAATTTATTGTGTTTGAAATATCTCTACATAACAAAAAATAGAGATATTTATGTTGCATTCATATAATTATTTAGATCCTTAAGTTATTTAATGCAATATTTTTCCACTAAATTTGTCTTAGAAATGATGTAGGTTATGTTGTAGAATTAGTCACCTAAAATTTTGAGAGAATAATACGATGCAATTTAAATATGATTACATAAATCATTATTTTATTTTAATTGATTTAAAATTAGCTTCCTCTTCATTTGTTCATTAGATTTTTTCAAAGATATTAATGATTATTCAATATTCTTATAGCCACTCTTTATGAATATCATGTGCAAAGTTCTTTTCAAATATACTACAATAATACCAAAAACTTGATCCGTGAACTATCATGTCAAGGTGGCATGATCATAAGATAAAGTAAAGTGTAATATGGTTTCCACAAAGAACAAACAACTATGCATATCATTTTATTAATGGTGAAAAATAAATAACATACAAGAAGCAAAAAATAATAATTTTATAAATCTTTTTTTTGTTTTAGCTCTCTGATGTCATGCACTTTCTCAAGTTACAAGACTCAAGGTACAACAATCACTCTTAAAAAAATGAAGAGTAACTACTATCTAATAGTAGTCTCATCCTCAACTAGCTCCCTTTAGCTCTTATTGGCATCCTTAACACTCATTTATTACAAAAAAAATATGACTTTAAATAAATAATAATAAAGTATGACATAGTTAGCATACTTCTCAAGTTTGAAGTTAGCTCAATTATTAGTCAACTTCTTGATTCTTGGCTCTATCTTAGTGCATATCATATGTCACTTGGAAATTTCTTAAGTCCCCTTCTCAAGCCACTTCTCAACCCTAATTTCTCTGAATGCCTAGTTCAAGAATCTTTTGACAACATTAATGATTCTATCAAAAATTTCCTTCTCAACTTTCATGTCACCTCAATTGATCTCCACATCATCGAATCAATTGATCCCCTACTACCAAGGAATAAAAATAGTACCCACTATAAGTCCAAATAGCAAGGAATAAAAATACTACTAACAACAAGGCCTTATGCATTGGTGTTATGTAAGACTCAATTCTTCCTACCTATGGAAAATGGCTACTTAGGAGTAACAAAATAATCTTGAAAGATTATGAAGCTTGATAATTAGTCTTATACTGCATTAGCCTATATAAAAAGTAAATGATTTTATTAGGGTCTTAAATCATACTGAGTAATCTTCCATTTAGATCATTCACGGATACATCATATCTAGTTTATAAACATTCAATAGCATGAATCTATTCTTCTAAAATTCTAAATAGATAAAAAAGAGGCTGATTTTGAAAAAGTTAAGAAAATTTTCATTGAAAATTTTGAGATTAGTTTTATAAAAATCCAAATTATTTTTTTCAATTTAACTTTTAAATGCAATGTATAGAAAAACTATAAAGAAAAGTCATAAATTTGCATGTATAACACACACGCTCCAACCATAGCTTATAATCTATATAAGATTGTAAATACATACATCTAGGTTCTATACAATTGAGGATTTACATATATTGACTTTACTCTATGATTCATTTTTGGATGTGTTAGACCACTTCTGTTATAGGCTTAATTGGCAAGGACAACAAATCATGGGCCATGTGGATCAACCCATGATGATTTGAGAATTGGGATTTAATATTTGATTTCCTCTTTTATGAATTTATTATTTATTGACATAAATGGAGAATTAAAGAAAACATTAGAACCATGGAATCTGATGATCTTGTAAGAGATTATAAATAGTATTTAAAAATTATGAGTTTCTTGAATTATTCTAAAATTTTCAACATTTTGTATTCATGCAAAATAACTTGAAAGTACTAAAATAGGAGAAAATTGAACTATTTTATGAATGTATCTAATTTCTTTTAGATTTAGGTTTCAAATAGTATTTTTCATCAATGTGAAAAAAGAAATATATGGAATTTTCTTTGTAGTTTAGGGACCTTCATTTAAATTAAGGCACCCTATACAAACATACATGTATGTGTGTATGATGTATGTATTTATGTATGCATGTATATGCCTCAATCAAAGTCTTGATTGATTTATCCCAAAGTTGAACAATGTTCACTTAAATTGATGCAAGCTTGTGTGACATTAGTCAAACTTGATGTAGCCTTGTGTATTGATGACCAACTAATTCTACGTCAATTGGATAATGCAGAAGAGACTGTTTTGATAGGTGTGGCGTTGAGAAAAGATTAAGATGATATTGAAATCTTAGGTAAGAGAAGGGTTTCTAGAGAAGAAATTTGGCTGTATACCTCTAAGTGTAAGCATACTATGGGGATTGACTAGTTGGTTAGGAAATGGTCCTTTGAGGGTTGTCAAATATCTTGAGAATATCCCTGCCCATTAGAAATTAAGAGGCTCTAAAATAGATATTGATTTATGATTAGATAATTTGAGTTTCCATGGATTAATAAGTGCTTTGAGGATCTCAAGCATGTTACAACCATTTTATCCAATGAATCAAATGGTTGATGGTTTGAATCCAAGAATTGTTCAATAATTAGAAGATTTAGAGATCAATTATAATGTGCAGAATGAGTTCAATTGGATAAATTGAATTTGTCTTAGATTTGGGTTGACTAAAGCTTTATTTGGACTAAGATAGCCACTTAAGGGGGCTAAGCTAGGTGAATTAGATCTATGGCAGTCTGATTAAAGTTTAGGTTTAGCCAAATAAGATAGAGGTTTAACAACTAGGTTAGTGGTTCTATTTTGGTTTTAATTAAGTCATATTAGGCCTTGATTTAGGCTAAGTTGATCATAGGTCTACAAGAAAAAAATTAAAGCATGATTTGGGTTCAACCTAAGGTTTAATGAAAGTCTAATTAATATGTTGATCTTAGATAAAAAAAAGTTACTTTGAGTTAACTTAAGGTGGGGCACTTAGATCATCTTGTTAATGCAAAATTAATGGATTTAATATTATGTTAAGTTAGTCTAGCATTGAATACTATACCAGGGTTGGTCTAATATTAGTTCAACCTAGCATTAGACACTAGACAATGATTTGAGTTAGGTTAGAATCAAGCATTGTATTAAGATTAAATCCACCCTAAAGGTTGAATTTAAGTTCTATGATAGGGTTTTGGTCTATACTTTTAAACAATTTGAGATTAGCTTAAATCCATTAGTTAAGCTTCTGTTGACCTCACTTTTGGAGTGAGCTCTCAACTTCTCCATCTTAGACAAAGGAATCCTCTAGGAATTAAGAGTTCTTTAGTCTTAAGACACTTCTAGTGATTAGGTGAACACTTAACCTAACCTTAGAGACTTAGAAGAGTTAGCCATAGGAATAGGTTATGCCATAGAGGTGTTAAGAAAACTTTCTTACCCTATAGATTAAACCCAATACTTACTTTCTTCTTTCAAGTCAAACTTCAAATCCAAATCAACCTCAAAATCAAATCTATTCTAAATCAAATCTTAAATCAATTTCAACTTAATTGATTTTATTCAAAACTCAATTCCAAATCCAAAATCTTTCCTAAGCCCTTTTGATTTTATCTTATGGACTTAGCTTAAATCAAATCCAAATCATCTTCAAACTCAAAAGATTTCTTATAACTCATTTATATTCTTATTTATTTTCACAGATATAAATGATATATAAATTCAAATAACCAAAACTAAATCAAACCTCAATTCCAAATCAAAAAATCTTTCTAAGTCACTTTGATTTCATGTATGGACTTATTTCAAATCAAATCAAAATCACTTCAAATTCAAGAGATTTTCAAAGCCCATTTATATTCACAAATATAAATAAAATATAAATTCAAATAACCAAAACCAAATTCAAAACTCAAGCCCAAATCTAACCTAAATCCAACCTGTACCCTTTCAAATCAAATTCTTGAACTTAGCCAAATCATTCTCAAATCAATCTAAACCTTTGGACTTTCTCATTAATCAATCAATCCTTCAATCATAAACCCAAATATAAACACAAACTTCAATCATCAAACCAAAATCAAAAAAGCCCAAGTCAAACCCATACTCACCCTTTTGACTTGAAATTATCAAATGAATCAAAACCCATTTGACTTCAAATCACTTACAATTGGATTTATATTTCAATCATAAGTCCATATGTGAGTTCAACCGAACTTGAATCAAGCCTTGATCAAGTCAATTGACCCAAGTGACCTAAAGCACATTTTTGAGCTAAATTCTAATCCAACCAAAATTGGATTGAACTAAGCCCATCTAATCACACTAAGATGATCAATCACCCAAATTGGGTCAAACCAAGTCAAACCTAGCCTTTGACCAAGTCAATACTTAACCCAAATGAAACCTAAACTAGCCAAAATCTATCATAGGCCAAATTGATTGAAACGATTGATCTAAACCAATCCAAAATCAATGATTGAATATGACCAAGTCATCATTTGAGCCAAACCTAATTCATTAGCCTTGACCTAAGTTGACCTAAAAGTCAAAATATGTCAAATCTTCATCTAAGCCAAATTGATTGCAACCAATGGGTCAAAATCATTCTAAATCACCTGTTGAACTTGACCAAAGCCTCAATTGATCAACTAGACCCAACCTAGTCCAATTGACGATGAACCCAACTTGACCTAAAAGGTCAAATCAACTTGAAATCAAACCAAACCAAATTTGATTGAAACCAAAACTTACAATACATTTCAAATGATCAACCAAGCCTAAACCAACCCTGACCTAATTCAATTGGGTAAAATAGGTCAAATTGGTGAACTTGACCCATTTGACCTAAGTGAACTCAAATGAAGCAAAATCAAATATAAATTAAATTGAACTAAACCAATGACACCCATAGGCTACAAATGATCATTTGAACTTGACCTAACACATGGTTTGACCCATTAATTGGTTTGACTAAGTTGACCCATTTTGACCTAAATGGGTCAACTTGAGCCAAATCATATCAAATAAACCTAAATTCATTGAAAATTCACAACCCATTTTTCAATCATCTAAATATGCCCAAATCAAAATCAAGGCCAAATATACCCAAGTTGACCCATTTTGACCTAAATGGGTCAACTTGAGCCAAATCATATAAATAAACTCCAAATTCATTGAAAATTGGCACAACCCATTTTTTTAATCATTCCAAATGCTAAATCAAAATCAATTAAATGACCATTCCGCCTCTAGGTCAGTAATATGATCAAATTCACTAGAATTTGATCATATTCTTCAAGACCACTTGACATCCTCTAGTGGACCATTTGGACACCAAGGAGGGTGGTACATGACCCAACCCAAGGCCAAACCGACCACTCCATCAAAACTCTTAATGGATCACCTACACTCATTTAACACATGTAATCCACATTCCACTCCTTGCCATAAGCACATGGCACTCTAACAACCAATAACTCATTTAATCTTATTTGATCAAAATTCAAGTTTAACCATCATAAGTGGTAAGAGAATAATGGATTTAATTTACTTAATAATCAAACATTAAGCACATCAAATAAAATCAAAAGTAAATCTCAAGCATCAAGCCATGAAAGGTAGAAACCAAAGCAAAGCCAAAGGGAGTTGGAAAAGATCCACATCTTAAAGCTTGAAACTTTCAATTCTTCATCTCCACAATCTAAATCAAAAATTGGAAATATGAATCAAAATCGAAGTTATTGAAAAATCTTTTTCCTTGTGAAGGGAATTGTAATCCCATTAAAATTCCATGCTGGATCTTCTTCATGCTTCTAGATGGTTATTGAATTTATTAAATCATGTTTATTTTATGAAATGGTCTTAGCAAAGGCAAGATGAATGATATCATGTTTTAAATCAAATTACTAGATTTGTTGATTTAATTATAATCAAGTTTAAATGATTGTCCAATCTTATCGATGGCTTGAAATGATATAGTAAATAATTTGATTTTAAATAACCAATAACATGATGTGGAAAGATTGTGTGTATTACATTTGAAAGATATTATATAATTAGGTTATTTAGTTACATAATAATTACATAAACTTCATAAATTCATAACTAAATATATAAAAATCTAAAAATACAAACTCACATTTTAAAGATAATTCAAAAATATTATAAAATTAAGTTTAATAGATTTTTGCATGAACCTTCATTCATTTGGTTTTATTAGAAATGTAATTAGGTTAATTACTCATTAATTACATAATTAATTCCAAACTTCCTAGGATTAATTAGTGGGATGACTACTCCATGATTTTCTTGGAATTTATTATGATTAATGGTGATTGCTTATTTCTTCTAATCACTCTTAATCAATTAAATAATTAAGTAACCATTATAAATGATAAATTCACTAATTAAGCTTGTTAATAATCTTGAAATAGTGAATAATGGAATGAGATTATGATTTCTTTCCAAATCTTTCCAAGTTTATTTCATTTTGGATAAAGACTTAATTAATTTGCAAATTGATTAATGATTTAATCACTTCATTAAATGGTTTGATTAACCAAAATCAAACTAAAATTAATCCAAAACTTAATAATTAATCAATCTTATTCTAGATAGTGTTCAAAAAAGGTGAGCTTAAGGAAAACATATAATACATATATGGTTAAGGAAAATCATTAATTAAACCCTTTAGTAATTAAAAGGTAGGGAGCCAAAGAAGTTCTCTTCTCTTTAAAATTGTAAAATTTAAATTCCATGGTTATCATCAAATCATCAAATTGATTTAATTATGTTAATGTGGTATAAAATAATTAAGTTTAATTTACACCTTAACCTAAACAAAACATAAAATCAATCTAAATGGTTCTAAAATGGCACACACATTAGGCTAAGTCACCATTTCTAGCTCTATGTTAGGGTGCTGCATGGTTTGATGCCTGATTTTGTTTTGTGATGTAATATTTTAGATTGGATGTTAGGGTGTATGTGCGTAGACTGGATGGTAGGGTGATCTTAGCCTAATCATGTCTTTTGTAGGGGATTGTGCTTAAATGGCATTGTAATAAAGATATAAATGTTTTGTCAAGATTGCTTATACCCTTAAGCATGATCCAAAATAGATAAGGTGGACTTGGTTACCCATGTGTGGGGTGCTAAGTCTAATTTATTCATATAACTTCTTGAGATGTGTGGTGTGGTTAGCTAATCTCTGTTTGCAAGTTTTAGTTAGATTTACTTTTCTGATTTTTATGTAATTCTTGTAATTAGGATTTGGAATGAATGTTATGGGGAAGTGGAGGTGAACATTGGTCATAAGACCATGTATTATGTACCATGTGAAGCCTTTGGAGAAACCATATTCCAACCAAGCCAAAAGAAGGAAAGGAAAGAAGCAAATCAAAGATGAAGAAAGAATAATGAAGAAATGAGGAATGAAGACCCCCATAACATAAATTCCTTCTAAGTTGTAATTATTCATTTGTAATCCAGGTTGAATAAGGGTAGAGCTTGGCTACCCATATTTCTTTTAGTTTGGTCACAAGCCTTTTATTCTTTTGCACTTTATAAGAATTGTTTTGATGTTTGTTTAGCTTGTGCATTAAGATGGCATGATTTTCTAGTTTCTTCATTGATTGATGAATGGCTAGATGCGATTAGGCTCAGGAAAAATATATTTTATATCCAATTAGTCAACTCAAAATGAAAATTCAACAACTCATAACTTCACATAAAGCCTAGGACATAAATCAAGATAATAAAAGATTTAGCAACCCCTTAGCTAGATGTTGTATGTTTCATATCATGCATAAAATCATCTTGCTTCACTCTTGCTAATAGAGAGCTTTCACCTTTACCAGAGAATATGGCTTGACCTTTGAGATCCATGGTGGAAATACACCTTACCAAATCTTATGCATTAGGCATATGAATCCCATAGGCTGTGTCAAATTAATTGTCCAAAAATGAAAATAAACTTAACAAAATTTGCATTAAATTAAGTCATGAGTCAATGTCCTACATAATCTAGTCTATTAGGGAGTGAGTTTAAGAACTTAGTCTTCTTTCTAAATAAACAACAGCCTAGCTATCTTGCAGAAGTATAATACTTGCCTACATGTATTTAAAATCATAGGAGGAGTTAGTTGGCGGCCACCCCAGGCAGTTGTAAGTCTAACAGTCGGGTGGTTTATCCTCTCTTATGGGGTAAACATATGCCTATTTTTGCCTTAGATTTAGGTTGTGCTTTGGCCCTCGTTAAAGCTCCCTAGATTTAGGATTGAGGTTGTTGTTTCCCTTTGTGGGCTACAAGCATAAATTCTCACCTCTTTGGCATTTCCATGATCTTATATCATGGAATTATAAGCCCTAAATTTCTAATAAAATTCAACTCAAACAAATAATTCTCTTCATATTCAAAAATGTAAAGCCCAACCAAAGAATAGTTTAGGATGCTCGCTTGGTCTCCTAGCATCGTGAATATCCCCTACTTATCTCCATTTGGTCTCGATAATAACTCCCTCCTTTTGATATATCCCATTTGGTCTTCCAAAAATAACCAATTGATTGATAGTCCTACCTTCAAAATCTTTGGACACAACGATCATTTATCTTAATCGAGAGTATTCTTAAGGAATCTCATTCCTTAAGTTGTAATTAACTATGAGGGCTTGCCTCCATAGGGAACTTAATGAACCCGATTTAAAATAAACCCTACTTTATTTTTCCATATAAAGTAGGGGAAGAATCTCTGGTACATTCGAAGATCCATTATCCTTAGGAGTCCTTATTAGGTGATTAGGTCCATTGTAGGTTGGTGACTTTTGTCTCTCAAGATAGTACATCATTCTTCAATGTCACACCTGATCACCCTAATAAGAATATTTGTGGATCAACGTGGTGTCCAACAAAGTGCATATTTTTGTTTTCATTTTATTTCAAGATAGATGAAGATAGAAAGTTTACCACAACTTCCAAAGTAAGTCAACTAAGACCATGGGTTAGGCTTCCGGGGTAGGAGTGTGTTTTGATTAAAGTGTTTAGTGTGTTTAGGATTCTATGTTTGAAATATAGTGATAAAGGTGTGAACTCACTAATGCTAAATATAAAATAGACATTAGAGTTAAGGTAATACATAACCTTTGAATAGTATATTACAGTCCTCCAATTGATGTGATAATTCTATTAATTCTCATATTCCAAATAATATAAATAATAAACACCACTTGGTTCTCCCATGAGCTTATATGCCTATATCCTCTTAGATATCCTCTTGGAACTCTCTCTCTCTCTCTCTCTCTTAAAAGATAATTGCACATACATAAGTGAATCAATGATAATACATTCTTGCTTATTAATGACATATGTCTTTTCCATGTACTATTTGATTATGGCTATAATAATTTATTTCCACGTTAAAGAACTCTTCATTTCTTGATGAATCAATCTCCTTAGCTTACATTTATATTACTACATGTGGTGTTTATTTTTGGTTTGGTGTTGTGTGTATATGTGAGGGGATACCATGCAGATTCGAGGATGTACTTATTGAGGATGATGACTTTAAGGAATAGTGTACTATCTTGAGAGATAGAAATCACTACCTATAATGGACCTAATCACCTAATAAGGACCCCTAAGGTATGATGGGTCTTCAAATATAACAAAGATTTTTCCCCTACTTTACATGGAAAAGTAAATCAGGGTTTATTTAAACCGGGTTCGTTAAGTTCTCTATGGAGATAAGCCTCTATAATTAACTACATCCTAAAGAATGTGAGTTCCTTAACAATACTCTCGATTAAAGTAGGTGATTGTTGTCTCCAAAGATTTCAAAGATAGGACTATCAATAAATTGGTTGTATTTTTTGAAAATCAAGTGGGATAGATCAAAAGGGGAGAGTTATTATCGAAACCAAAGGAGATGTGTAGGGAGTGCTCATGATACTAGAAAGCCTAGTGAGCACTCCAATATATCTATATTTTAGGCTTTATGTATTCAAAATTGAGAGGATTTATTTATTTGAGTTAAAATTTTATTAAAAATTTAGGACTTATAATTCCACAATACAAGATTGTGGAAATACATAAGATTTGAGGATTTATGCTTATAGCCCACAAAGGGAAACAACAACCTCAGATCCTAAATCTAGGGAGCTTTGGCAATGGCCAAAGAATAACATAAATCTAAGATGAAAGTATGTATATGGTTTATCTCCATAAGAGAGAGTAAGCCACCCATTGCTGACTTATTAATGCACAGGTGTGGATAACTCTCCTTGCTTTAAATCCATATAGAAAAGTCATATGCTTTGCAAGATGGTTAGGTTGTTATTTACTTAGAAGAAGAGAAACTAAGTCTTTAAACTCACTCCCTAAGAGACTAGATCATAAAAGGCATGAGCAATGACTTAAACTAATATGAATTTTATCAAGTTTTATTTGTTTTTTGGACTTTTTGTTTTGACACAGGCTATAGGATTTTTCTATGCCTAAGTGCATGAGAAATTGATTATGGGTCAAATCAAAAGAGAAAGAGATGTCTTTCCATCAAAGGCTCTTACAGGTTAAGCCTTTATTCTCTAACACAAATGGAAGCCCTCTCTTAACAAGAGTGGAAGAATATGACATGCATGATGTTATACATACAATCATCTAGCTAAGGGGTTGCTAAATATTTTAGTATCTTGATTTAATTCCTAAGCTTTTATGTGAGGTTATGAGTTATTTTAAAATTTTAATTATGAGTTATTAATGGGATAGAAAATTTATTTTTTATCTTAAGAGACTAATCGCATCCAAGCCACATCACCAATATAAAAAAATTATGAAAAGGCATGCCATTTCAAATGTACAAGTTAAACAAAATATAAAATAATTTTATAAAGCTATCACAAAAATAAGAAAGGTGTGTAATCGATGTACAACCTAAAAAGAATATATGGGTAGCCGAGCTCTACCCTTATACATCTCAGTATAATGAAAGAATAATTACAATTATAAAATGATAAGTGTTATGGGGGTCTTCATTCTTCACTCTTCATCTTTCATTCCTTCATCTTGATTTGCTCCATTTCTTTTGTTTCTTTTGGCTTGATTGGGATGTAGCTTGCTCCAAAGGCATCACATGGTATATAAGACATGGTCTTATAACTAATGCTCACCCTTAATCCCCATAACACTTATCCTAATCCTAATGCAAAATTACATTAAGAGAAAGAAAAGAAAATCTAGCTACACCTACAAAATAAATGTTAGTTAAACACATCATACAACCCAAGAAGTTATATGAATAATTTGGACTTAGCACCCCACACATGGGTAGTCCACTGTCCTAACTTGGGTTATACTTAGGGGTATAAGCACATAATAAAAGTATTTATATTTTTATTATAATGCCCCTTAAGCACAACCCCTGAAAAGCATGATTAGACTAATATCGACTAACATCCAAAATGCACATACACCATAACATTCAAGATAAAAATAATACATAAAACCAAATATTCATCAAACCGCTACATAAAGCTAGTAATGGTGACTTAATCTAATGTGTATGTGCTAAAGCTTGTGTGGTATGTCCTAACTAGGCTTTAGAGTTATAATTTGTTAAGTGTGAGGGATTTAATTTATAAAGGGTTGATTTCTCTTTAAGTGGTTTAATTGATTTGAAGATTTTACTTAGTGTTTTCTTTTATTTCATATGACCTACACTTAGCAACTAAGTATTATGAAGAGAAGAAAGAGAGAGAATCTCTCTTTTATCCCTACCTTAAGTCATTTCTAAGGTAAGTTAATTAATAAATTTCCTTTAGTGAATGATTTATTATGTGTTTTAATTAACCCTAAGTTTAGATTCACTCCAAATAGCCTTATTCAATAAGAAAGGCATCTTAATATTAATTGAAATGGATTACTTAACACATAACATACATTCATTCATTTCTTCCCATCATGTATATCATGCATATGAATAATCCTAAGCATACCTATACATGCAATGTAAATCTTAACATGCTTTGATGATGAATGCAAAGAAGTGTATTTTGATTTTAAATATTTCATTTTTTTATTGAATTATGAATGCATGTTTTATTATATAAAATATGGATTTTTCATCCATTAGCTAAATACACATTCTCTTGTATAAAAGTTTTAAGTGAGTTTGATGTCATGGTTTTCTACACCGGGGTGTAAGGTACAAGACCTACTTAGTGCTACTTAAAGCCTCACAGCTCCGATATGTCCAGACTAATATATCACTTTTTTTAGTTACATGTAAATGTATGAACAACTATAAGGATAGGAAAATCCATGCAGATGGTTATATTTAATTTATTATCTTTATTCATTAGCCACATCACACATGAATATGTATAAGAGTTTTAAGTGAGTTCGGCACCATTATTTTCTACACCAGGGGCGTAAGGTACAAGACCTACTTAGGGCTACTTAAAATCTGTAGCCTAGATGTCTAATATACTTTCCTCAAATACATATGTATGTATAAAAAGAACCACATGATCATGCAAAAAAGGTTGTGTTTGATTTGATTATGTGATTTACATATGTGATATGAAATTCTTCCTAAGTCTTAACATGGAGATGCATAAAAGTATACTTAGGCAAGTGTTATGTTCTTTTCAAATGAACTATACACTTGCAAATCCTATGTGAATCCATGTAGGATAAGGAAAGAGAACTTTATATTGCATATCTTATATTATTATCACATGCAAGCTTATAGATACTTGTAATTAGCATCACTTCATTTTCAATAATTGATTTATAAGTTTTGAAAATAGTTATTATTATTATTTAATAATGATAATAGCCACACATATTCTTAATTTAAGTCAACACATGCAATTTGACATAAAAGAAAATATTTCATTTAATTAATTTTAAAAAAATGAATGCATGATTTCATATGACAAGCAATATTTAGCATGATTGGAAAGAAATAAAGGAATGTAAGCACATGATTTCATTTATCCCAATTAATTCCTAAGGACAATCAAATTAAATAAGGCTATTTAAAATGAACCAAAATTCTTTAAGGACATTTTTGTATCTTTGAGTTTGATTTGATTTAGAAAATATGAAAGAGGTTTGCTAATCCTAACCCAGTTCCCCATGTGTGAATTAATTTGATTTAATAAAGAATATTTAAGTTGATTTTATGTTTTAATTAGGTTAATGTATGAATTAAGTGAATCAATTAACCCTTACCTATATCACCTTAAGTTAATTAACTAGTTAATAATAAGCCAATATATATGCAACTACATGAAAAGTAAATTTGCAATGCTCCTAAGAAATGAAAGGGGCTTAATGCAATGGGCTTTTGATTAATAGTCAATTAAACTTGAGGGATCTCACTTAATTACTTTTATGATTTTCTCACACATGTGAGCCAAACATAATTTCACTATCTCTCACCTTGGGTTATTGAACACCCAAGGAGCTACCCAAGATCAATTAAGGGTTGCTTAAGTGTAGATGAGTTGATTTTTAATTTTAATTTCATTAAGCCTTTAATTAATTGATTAAACATTCAATTAGATTCTAATTTCTTTATTTTGAAGATTAATTACTTAATTAATCAATTAATCATTCCATTAGCTATTAATTAATTTGATTTTTGAAGGTAAAGAAAACTTAGGAAATGGATTAGAAAAAGTATCCCCAACTACATCTCCTAAGTCATCTTACTATTCAATAGAGGTGATTATGCTTAACTGATTAATTAAGTTACTGTTCATTTATTAATTATGATTAATTAAATTAAGAGAGTGATTATGGATTAATCAAGTGATTTTCCTAATTAAGCAATCAATAAAACCCCAGAAAAGTAGGGGAGGCATAAGTTATCCCCCTAAACATCCATATAAAATTTGAGATTAATTGAGTGCTTTATTAAGGTGTAATTAAGCTAATTAGATTTTTAATAAAACTCTAATTAAGTTAAAATCACTACTCAAAATTAATTAATGATAATTTTCTAGATTCTACTCTGAAATATCTTCAAAATGAGCCCAAGTTTGCATTTTTTTAGATTTTTCTACAATTAGTTATAATTTTAGAAAGTTTCATAATTAAAAAATAATTAATTAGCCATAATTAAAGTCTTAATCCCGTCGAGCCATGTAATGATGTGATGCACTTTCCATGTGGCGGGGTTAGGTTATTTAAGTAGTCCCATCCGGCGCCGACTCAACCTCGGCGACATGCTTTCTCAGGACTATGATCCCAAGATCGAACGGCCGATTTGATTCACAATTTAGGAAAGGAATCAGAGGCTCTACTGTGGGATTTGATCAGAGCCGTTAATCTTGATCACGCGGGATGGACGGCTCATGATCTATCCGTCATGGCGATGGAAGACGGATGTCGTGCTCTTCCCTCATTCGATCGAGCTCGGATTGTCTCCAAATTCTTCCCACACCTTTGGGGAAGGGTGGCACACACATCCAACAGTCAATTTTACATGAAATTTAAATTTTCTTCATAAAGGACCAACCCCCTTTTGCATACAAGGCTCGATTACTTCCTGAGTTAATGTCCCGGTACACATGGAAGTCTTTTAGTGGCGAGGCCCTGTTGAAGAGTTTTAAGCTTGATTTGGTGTGGGATGCTCAGTTGACCAATCCATGCACACAATAGGCTTGGCTCTGATCAGACTCGTTCCTCCTATAGCTTGAAAACTTGTGAATTGGTTCAATTGGCTCCGATAGGGTATATTGATGGTGTGGCTAAGAGGAATTGAAGTTTGATTTTGAAATGAGAAAGTATTGATCAGGATTGGGATGCCCTGTTTCAGCTTTGCTCAAAATGGGCAATGCTTAATGGAGAGGGCTTGGGGATCCTTGGAAACACTCTGAGGGGCTTCAAAATTGAGTTAGGAGAGCTCATGATGCAAGGGTGTGCGAAATCATCTTCGAATTGAGAGGGTATACCCCTAAATTTCCCATCATGGAGGAGCATGTGCATGCTTTACCACCTCAAACCAGACTTGTCTCCATCAAGTCAAGGTGGCATGCCAGGGATGGGAGGAATGATGGGAGGCTACCATGGACCCAATGTGCAAAGATGCAAAGGTCTTGACCTAATGGGTGCTCGATTTGGGTTGGAGGTGAGTCAACTCACCTCCCAAAGGTCCTTAGGACTGGGTGGGTTATGTTGGCTTGGTGGGTCAAGAGAAGGTTCCATGGAGTGCTAATGAGCTACCATGGGGATGGGAAGGTTGACTAAAGCTTGGATCCAATGGTTTTAAGGTTTAAATACTATGGTTTGATGGCTAATCCCCTTGGTGGGGTCCACTTGACTTTTGGGGAGGTCTTGGACTGAACTAGGGTAAGTTTAAGCTAAGTTAGGTCAGCCCACAAAATCCCAAAAGTTGGATTTGAGTGGTTTGGCTTGGATTGGTAAAATGGGTTTCATTTGGGCTAGGTTGGGTTGGGTTGACCAATTGGTCAAATTGGGTAAAACCAAAGCTTGGGTTAGGTTCATATGATGATTTGGGATATTTTGGTTTAATTAATTTGGATTGGTTTGGTGTAGGTTTTGATTTGACTCATTTGGATTTAAAAGGGTCAAGTTGACCAATTTGACCCAATTGGGTTGGGTTAGGTGTTGAGTCAAGTTCAATTGGTTGATTGGAAATGATTGTAGGCTTTGGTTTGGTTTAATTTGGAATTAATTTAAATTTTGGTCAATTTGAGCTAGGCTGGGTCAAGTTAACCAATTGGTCAACTTGGGCTCAATCATGGCTTTGGTCAAGTTCAATAAGTGGTTTGGAATGAACTTGAGCCATTGGTTGCAATGAATTTGGATTAAATCATGAATTGACCCATTTTTTGGCTTTTAGGCCAATTTAGGTCAATTTAGGTCAAGTGACCAATTAAACTTGGTTTGGCTTAATTATGGATCATGTTCAATCATTGATTATGTATGGGTTTGAGTCAATGGTTTCAATTAATTTGGCATATAATGGATTTTGGCTAGTTTGAGTTTCATTTGGGCAAAATGTTGACTTGGTCAAATCTTGGGTTGACCCAATTCAAGGTAGTTGATCACATCATGATGATTGTTGATAATGATTGAGGTTTATATGGGCTTAGTTCAGCACAATCTCGGTTGGATTAGAACTTGGCTCAAAAAGGTCTTTTAGGTCACTTTAGATCAAGTGAGCCTAAATGGGTCAATTGGCTTGATCAAGGTTTGATTCAAGTTTAGTTGAACTCAAATATGAGCCTTGGATTGAAATATAAATCCAATTGCAATTGGTTTGGAGCCAAATGGGTTTTAGTTCATATGATAATTTCAAGTCAATAGGGTCAACTTGGGCTTGACTTGGGTTGAATGGGATTTGGTTTGATAATGGTGGTTTATGTTTATATTTGGATCAATGATTGTAGAATGATTGAATCATGAAGAAATCCATGAGTTTTGAGTTGATTTAGATGTCATTTAGCCAAGTTCAAAAGCTTGGCTAAGGACTAGAATTGAATTTGATTTGATTTGGATTTGGTTTGGACCATTTGATTTATATTTTATTTATATTTGTGAATATATAAATGAATATATAAATGACAAAATCACTTGAGTTTGGAGTGATTTGGAAGCAAATTTGACCAAATTAAGGATATAGGTCAAAAGAGGCTAACTTGGATTTTGAATTGGTTTGATTTATTTTTGGTCATTGGAGGGTGGGTTTCATTTATATTCATGAATATAAATGATGCAATGATTGATTTATAAGGAAATCAACCAAGTTTGAGTTAGTTTGAAGGAGTTTTGACTAAGCATATGAAGGTGGTTCATATGGCTTAAGAAGAGATTTTGGAATTTGGAGTTAATCATGGGTTTCAATCATTTGGAGTTTGAAATTGATTTTTTGATTTGGAATTTGATTTGAGATTGAATTTGATAATTGAGAAAATCAATTGGATTAGGTTTAATTTGGATTTGGTTAAGGCTAGGTCCATAAGATAAAATCAAAGGGCTTAGGAAGGGATTTAGAATTTAAATTTAGTGATGGATCTGAATCATTAGATAGTTGGATTTGATTTTGGAATTTTGAATTTGAATTTGAGGTTTGGTTTGAAAGATGGAAGCAAGTATTGGGTTTGGGCTATAGGGTAGGAAAGTCCTCCTAAATCCCTAAGGCACAACTTATTCCTATAGCTAACTCTTTTAAGTCTCTAGGATTAGGTTAAGTGTTCACCTAATCCCTAAGGCCAAATCCACCCCTGATGGAAAGGTGAAAATAAACTTCTGAGAGGCCATGTGTAAAGACTGCAAAGACTGAACTGACTGATCTGAGCTGTGTGTCTGCATTTATTAAAATATAACTTGTATCAGATTTCTATCTTGATATTTGTTCTATGAAAGTAACAGACATTCGGAGTCTTGAACCCACACTCAACAATTCAAATATGTTAAGTGGAGTTCATTGGAGAGATTTAGATATTTGGAGGAGAGTCTTTTGCCATTTGATTTTTGATTTTAGGGCCCATACTCAACCAATTTAGGTAGGTTGAGTTGGGTTCAAAAATTTGAGGAGAGATTTCTTTTTTGGAGATTTGTTTGCATTTTATGTTTCTTGTTTGAAAATATGGCTAGTTTGAAAGAACCTCTACGTAGAAAATTGGGTATGCTAAGAAGAGGTTGTCATTGTGTTTGAAATATATTTTTTTGCTTGTGAAGATTTGATTGTGCGATATTTTGATTTAAAGAAGGAGCCGCTTACTTAACAAATTTGGTATGTTAAGTGGAGGCCACATGTGGTTGATTTGTGCTTGAAGATGAGACTTTCACTTAACAAATTTGGTATATTAAGTGAAAGCCAAATGTGATAGTTAGATAGATTTGCTTTTCTGTGAATATGAGAGTCCCACTTAAGAAATTTGGCATGTTAAGTGAAAGCCCCAAATCTGTTTGAGATATGTTTCTTTTTCTTTGAAAATGAGACTATTACTTAAAAATTTTGGTATGTTAAGTGAAAGCTCAAGTGTGTTTGATATGATAAATTGGATCCTTATTTAACAATTTTAGTATGTTGAATAAGGATCAAATGTGTGTTGAAAAGAGACCCTCACTTAACAAATTTGGTATGCTAAGTGAAAGCCTAAATGTGTTTGATATATATATATATATATTTTTTGAAAATGGGATTCCCCTTAACAATTTGGTGTGTTAAGTGGAAATCAAGTATATATATATATGAAGAATGGTATTCTCACTTAACAAATTTAGTATGTGTGGTGAATAAATTTCTATTAGGGAGTCACCTTTCAAATCTGTAGAGAAAAGAAAGAAGAGACCTTATAGAAATTTGTCTTGTTAAGATGCCATATAAATCTGCAGATGTACTTATTTAGGTGATCGGGTAAATCATCAAGGAATAGTGAACTATCTCAAAAGACAAAAGTCATTACCCTTTAATGGAACCAATCACCTCAATAAGGACTCCCAAGGATGATGGGTTTGCATATATACAAGAGATTCTTCCTCTACTTTACAATGAAAAGTAAAGCAAGGTTTATTTTAAATCGACTTTATTAAGTTCCCTACAGGGGCAAGCCCCCATAGTTAATTACATCCTATGGGACGAGATCCCTTAGAAAAACTCTCGATTAAGGTAAATGATCATTGTCTCTGAAGATTTCAATAAGGAATGACTATCAATCGATTGGTTTATGTTTGAAGATCAAATGGGATTGATCAAAAGAGGGAGCTATTATCGAAGCCAAAATGAGAGATAAGTAGTAGATGCCGATGATGCTAGGAAACCAAGCGAGCATCTCAAACTATTTTAAATTTGGGCTTTACATTTTAAAAATTGATTTAGTTTATTTTAGTTGTATTTTTCATTAGAATTTTAGGACTTAAGATTCCTTAACATAAAATTAAGGAAATGCCTAAGAGGTGAGGAATTATACTTATGGCGCATAAAGGGGAAAAATAACCTCAGAACTTAAATCTAGGGAGCTTCGGTGAAGGCCGGAAGCACAACCTAAATCTAAGGAAAAAATGAGTAATTAGTTTGCCTCCACAAGAGAGGACAAACCACCTGACAACTTGAACTTACAACCGTCTAGGGTGGCCGCCAAGTAACTCCTCCTATGATTTTAAATACATGTAGACAAGTCTTTATGCTTATGCAAGATAGCTAGGTTGTTATTATTTAGAAAGAGACTAAGTCCTTAAACTCACTCCCTAAAGAGACTAGATCATGTAAAGGGACATGCTTCAAATGACCTAAATCTAATGTATTTCAAATTTTATTTTATTGTTATTTTTGAACAATTATTTTGACTTAGGCTAATAGGATTTTTATGACTAATACATAAGAAATCAAATTATTGGCCAAAATCAGAAGGGAGGAGGTGAGTTTCCACCATGGCTCTCACAGGTCAAGTCAGATTCTCTAGCAAAGGTGGAAGCCCTCCAATCAAGAGTGAAATAAGATGCATTTGTGCATGATATTATAAAGAAAAGCTCATCCAGCTAAGGAGTTGTTAATTCTTTTATCTTGATTTTAAACCTAAGCTTTAGGTGAGGTTATGAGTTGTTTGTTTTTAATTTGAGTTGTTAAGTTTGGTAAAAGATTTATTTTTTTCCTAAAGAACCTAATCCACACCTAGGCCATACATAAAATAAAATAAAAACTTGAAAAATTATGCCACTTAATGCAAAAGCTAAATAAATTATCAATCAATTTATAAAGCTAATCACAAAAAGAATAATGTGGTCTCACGAAATTTACCAAACTCCGATGAAGAGAGTGATTTAAAGTGTCGGTGAAATTTTCATAAGACACTACCCAGAGATTTTGTCCTCATTTTGTGAGGACTTTAGATGTGATTCTAGGTTTCCTATAGGCACAAGCACCAATAGTTAATTACCCCTCTCAATACTAAGAGAGAACTTTCGATTAAGGCTAGTCGTTAGATCGCTTAATGCGTAGCGTATAGTAGCAGCATTTGGAGTTTTGAAATTTGGAGTTTAGAATTTATGAAATTTATCATTTTATCTTAAAGTGGGTGGTTGGGGGAACAATGATACACTCGATCTAGATCCCATAGTTCCGTCATCCCTGGTATCTGGTAATCTACTTAGTCGAGATGAGGTAGTAACTTGATCGAAGGATCCTTATCACAACACATGGGTTACGTCATCCAAGAAATCCTTGTACACAGGGGTGGTGTTTGTAAAAACAAGTTTAAATCTACCTTAGCTACAGAGGATTTTGCCCAATCAAGTATACCTATGGTTCACAACTCAAAAGGCAAAGCCATTGGGAGCACTACATAGTAGTGGCGTAATATAATGGTTCCATTTGGTGGCAACCAGATCGGACTCGGTCATAACTACATCATGGAGCCTCTTCCGCAATCGAGGAGGACAGCCATGAACTTCGGCATGAGATTGTTTGAGAGTAAATATAGTTGTGTACTTGATTTGACTTTGGCTCCTTATGAGCTAGAGTTTTCTTAATTTTTTCACCTTCGATAAACAATTTGTGAAAGGTGGATTGAATGGATTTTAACTTTAAGTTATTTAATGTTAAATTTCATTTAAGCATTTATAATTTGGTGATTTATTTGATTTTACGTTTGCATTTATACTTGAGTTTGATTAATTCAATTTGAGATTGCAAGCACATTTTTATGATAAGTATCCCCTCCGGTTGAAATCTTCATTCAACACAGCCATCATCGAGGTGGTTAATTGATTGAATCAAATATATTTGAGAACTTTAGATCCTATCAACTCTGTTTAGCTCCTAACAGAGGATCAAATCTACTATCACATGATAGAATTAGCTTCTCAGATATTTTACTAAGTTGAAATTCTTATAATAGATTTTTAGGTTTTGTTAACCCCGAGTCCTAGACTAAACTGAAATCAACCCACGCATCATCCTCAAACACTAAATTTAAGCATTCAAAGATAGTGGGGTGTTTAGTTATAAACTAATTTTATTATGATTTCATTAATTTTGAAAATCATAATTTAGAATGAAATTCCTTAATTTTGTATTGAAAGAAAAGCTCATTCATTAGATTTAGTTTAATGTAGCCTACTTGTACAAAGAATTTTATGTCCGGTGGTGTAACATATTTTAACTTTTGTTCAATCATTTGAAGTAATATTCATCTTTTCACATTTAGTTCAGAATTCATTGAATTTATGAGTTTTATGAAGCATGATTTGTTCTTATTGACGAGCTTTCGATTTTCAACAAGTTCATCATGTTCAGTATTGATTCTCATTCATGGACAAACTGTTGCATCTTCTTTATGCTTGCTCATGCATATCCAACTTTTAGTTCTTTCAAGATAAAATGTAAGTATCATTTGAATGTTTACCAAAGATCACATGTAATGCATGTAGGTGAATGTAGTATAAGCTTATTTCTCCCCTTTTTTTCCTTCTCTTCTTAAAATTCTAAAGAGAGCTATAATAAAATTCAATAATTTATTTAATAGCTTTATTTGCATTATATGCAAAGCTATCAAGTCATGTTTTTGCTTGCAAGTGACTCATTGAGCCCTCTTGTAAATCACCTTTCGAATCTAACTTGAGCTTTATTTTCATGTGGAAGAATTTCAAGCATAATATCCTTTATATGTTTTGTATAAGTTCTAAGTCTTGCTCACATTTGAATATAGTTGTTATAATTATCTGGATACAATACAACCCAAATATTCATTGAATTTATCATTTGAGAGGTATAGAATTTCTTGTAAGACTTATTTTACATTTCTTTTTGTCCAAGGCCAAGCTCTTAAATCCACGATAAGCTTCATTTGTATTCATAATGAGCTATTGTGCTGTATTATAAATATCATTTGAATTTGCTTATTGTAGCTTGATTTTTTTTATTTTGATGTTTTAGAAGTTTTATATTTAACTTTAATTTTGATTTGATATTCAATTTAAGTCCAAAAATCTGATTAAATTTTAGCGTCTCGGCATCATCTCATATAAAATCGATCAACTTTGACCAACGCTCTTAAGTAGCTGGTCGGTGTCTTGTGACACCACAGTTGTAGTCTTTAATTCCACCATGCTTTTCTAAGTGCACTGGGGTCTTCAAATATTTGCATAAAATAAAATATACATACTTTTTTATGCCAATTTAACTTTGATTTACTATTTTTATTTAAGTTGAGTTTAAGCTCATTAGTATTTTCATTTAATTCTTTTTAAGCTTCATGTTGGTTAATTTGGCGCCTCCGTCGACGCATACGCATTGACTACCCGCCTCTTCTAAAACGGCAATGTGTCTTGTGACACCGCAGTAATAATCTTCAATCCCGCCACACTCTCCTGGGCGCAGAGGGGTCTTCAAACTCGTCAGCTCTACCGAGCATAGCGAGGTCTTAAAATACCTGGAAAATATATATACATCTTACACATTCAATCTCCTTTACTATATCTTGTATTCAATTGAAGCGCACAAAGCTCTATCATTCTCTGGACACATGTTAATAATTCGATAGCCATTAGTCTTTCAGAGGACTCAAAAAGGATAGCTCATCGCATATCCCATTCTAATGGGATCCTCTGCTTCTTCTTCTACTTCCATACCATGCTTCCTGACATCTAACCAAAGTACGGATCATTCAGCTTCTAACTTAATGATAATCTCCTCCCTCTTATTTATTGCCTGATGTAACTTCTATAAACTATCTTGGAGCTTCTCACTAGCTTCCCTGTCCTGACAATCAACTTTGCACACTTGCTCATGAAAAGAGCAATATAGTCACTCTCCATCTTTCTAAATTGGTTCCATACAAAATCCTTTTCCGTTAACAGAGCGGAAACCTCAGCATCCCTTCTTGAATTGACCTCCTTGTAAGCATTCTTCAGTTTCTTTATCTCTTTTTTCAAGGACAATGTGAGCTGATTCTTTCCATTGAAATGTTATGAAGACTCGGGATGTTCAATCATATAATCTATGTTCTTAACAGTAACTCCAAATCCTTTCATCTTTTCCTACAGCTCTTCCATTTCATCACACAGCTTCCACACACAAACAAAATCTTCCAAATCACTTTCAGCAAGCTCTAACCGCATCTTGTAGTAGAGTGCTTTTGACTCATTGAACCCGACCAGAGTACCCATCCTCGCATCCTCAACTAGGCGAGTTTTAGCCTGCTTGTTCTTCATCTGAGCGATGTGGGTCTCAAGAAATTGTGCCCATGCTGCTCCAATATTTGTGTTGAATGTAGGCATTGTTCTCAAGAAACTCATGATCGTTAATTAGAGTTTCTATCTAGGACTGCTGAGACTTCAGCATCTCCTTCAATGTTCTATAGATCTGGCTCCACCTGAGTTTATCAGAGGAAATGTGAGGGAGACACACATCCAGTGCTTTGCTGCTCAAGGCAAACAAATCAAGAGAAAAAAAAGAAATTGGAAGACTGGTAGGAAGGGAGTTCTCAAATTTTGGTGCAGCAACGGGATGAATAGGAATAACCACTGCTTAGGTGATGAGAGGGAGTGTCAGTTCATGATGGGCTTCAGTGCAGGAAGGGTTGCTACATGTGCTATGTTGTTTGGTGAAGTGAGGGATTGCTATATTTCAAACAAGGAAGGTGCGAAAGGGAGAGGATGAGAGGAAACAGTGCAGCTGAGATGAGTGGTCTTGCCAGGGGATCGGGAGACAGCCGTTGGACGATCGACAGAGTGAAGGCCGCCATCTTGCCACTCCCTATTTGAGCGATGCCAAGAACGTCATCACATGGGATACAGTGGTGCTGCACGGGAGTTGGCCGTTGGGTTGGGTAGCAGGCATGCGTACAATCTCTATGAGAAATAGAGACGTACGGGAGCGAGTGGTTCATTCCTTCGGCTCGTTCGACTGGGTTTTCGTGCAGAGGATCACGAGAGAGCGTGAGAGAGAGAGAGAGAGAGAGAGAGAGCCCAACAGGGCTTGTGCGGCTTGCTATTCCGATCAAGAGATCAGAGAGTCTCAGCTGCTTGCTTGGGCTTTGAATCGAGGGAAGAGGTGAACAAGAGAACGAGATCGGAAGCCCTCTGGTTGAGACTCTCTTTTTTTCTAATTTCTGAGATGGAGGAGTTGCCAGAGGGAGCAAGGGGTTCATTTTCCTTTTTTTTCGGCCCCTTCCTACAACAAGGAGGGATAAGGTTTAATTAAATGAGGTGTTATGGGGCAAGTTACGTGGCAGCTCTTTATTGGTTGAATAGGAGGTGTAGGTATGGGGAAGGGTGACTGCGAGTTCTGAAACATTGACTTGATGTGATTAAGAGATAATCAAATAGATTTATCTCAAAATTGCTAATCTTGAAAAAATTTTAAGCTCATAAACCCTAATCAAATTGGATGTCTATTCTTGATAATTTTGATATTCCCGTAAATGCATTTTTTAAACGGAGTCGTTTGAATGACTGTCGAATTGGGTCACTTTCGGTTCAAAATGTGCATTATAAACGCGTTCGGCGTTATGCTAAATGTCATGGCGTAAACAATCTTGATAGATTTTGATATTTCAAACCTAATGGCAATAAATTTTTTGAATGGATTCTACGTTAGGTGCTTCTTGATACGTGCAAGCGTGTTAATGACTGATTGATCGGTGATCATCAATTGTGCAATTTATATTAGCATCAAAATTCCTGCAACAGTTCGTTCTCATATTGAGTTGATTTTGTGTCGTCATTTCGCATTTTATGATTTGCGATCACTTCAAATCATTCGGCGTTTACAGACTCATCATTGAGCGAGATAGTCTCATTTGATAGTTTTGATGTTTTTAATGTTTAATCAATATTCATGAGCATCATTCTTCACATCTTCCGATATGCACGCGTCGACACATTAATCGATTGCTCATTAGATTTTTTCAATATTTATATCATTATCAATTTTGATGTTTTGAATGCGAATTCCGTTCATTGATCGGAGGTCATTTTGACCATTTTCGGTGATGTCCAAATACATTTTGAGCTCCATTTGCATATCACTTCCAGTCAGAATTTGACTTGTGAGCTTACTTGACATATGACATATGGAGGTCAACAAATAAATGGTCATTTGTGGACAGGCACCACAGCACAAACCCAAAAATATCAAATTGGGTAGCCGAGCTCTACCCTTATACAACCTGGATTACAAATGAATTAAATTACAATTTAAGTAAAGGAATTCATTGTTATGGTGGTCTTCAAGCTTTATTCTTCTTTCTTCTTTCTTTCTTCTTTTCTTCTTTTATTCCTCCTTTTGAATGGTTGAAAGGTGAATGCTCCAAGGCTTCACATGATACATAAGATGGGATCTTATGACCAATGTTCATCCTAATCCCTATAACAAATCATTCCAAAATCCTAATTTTACAAATTTTAACATGAAAAGGAAATCTAACTAACACCACAAAAAATAAGGTTGGTTAAATCACACCACATAAATCTCAAGCATGTATATTGGACTTATCACCCCACACATGGGTGACTAAGTCCACCTAGCCTATGGATTATGCAAAGGGGTATAAGCACCTACAAGTAAGAAGAAGTTATATTATTATTTATGATAGCGTCCCATTAAGGACAATCACCTGCAGAAAAGAATAGTTAGACTAAGCACATCCTATCATTCATTCTATGATCATACACCCCATATCCGTCTAAAATATTCATCACAAAATAAAACATAACATCAAACCATGTCACCTAACTAAAGGCTAGAAGTGATAAAATGTGTGTGTTTTAAAGGTTTGTGTGGTATGCTTAGTTGGGTTTTAGGTTTAAATTTTCTAAGTGTGAAGAACATGTTTAACTTAGAGGAGGGTTTCATTTAAGTTGTTTAGTGATTTCTTGTTAGTTTTATTTCATGTTTTGATCTAGTTTAAGTGAAACCTATAATTAATTACTAAGTTATGAAGAGGGAGAAGAGAACTTCTCTTTCCTCCTAAAGTAATTTCCTAAAGTAGGTTCATGTTTTAGTTTATTTAGGTGAATGTCATGATTACATCTTTTAATCAATCCTAAGTTTAGATAAACTCTAAACAAACCTATTCAAAAAGAAAGGCATTTTAAGATTAAATAAAATGAATCAAAATTCACATAACACATATTACTCCATTTCTTTTCCAACATATATAAAATGCATATGGATGGACCCTAAGCATATCTATACATGCAAATGAGAGTAGTTAACACACTTTATGATGCATGCTAAGTAATCCATTTAAGAAAATTTAGAAGTTCAATATGCATGATTTTTTTAAGCAGGAAGGTTTCCTTATCCAAAATTTCACATACATACATGAAAGTAAGGCATAAGTGAGTACAACGCGTCATTGTTAACAGAGGTGTAACAAGACCTACTTAGGCTACTTAAAGCCCTACTTGGGGTTGTCCGGTAATATACCACTTTCCTTAAATACACATGCATATAAAAGAAATAAAATAGAAAAGGAATATGCAAAAGTTGTTTAATAATTTCAATTTTGTTTATGCAATTTATTCATGTAAGTATAGGCAATCCTTCTTAGATAG
This sequence comes from Cymbidium sinense, assembly GCA_021442155.1. Taxonomy (NCBI): domain Eukaryota; kingdom Viridiplantae; phylum Streptophyta; class Magnoliopsida; order Asparagales; family Orchidaceae; genus Cymbidium; species Cymbidium sinense. Next base: position 125,709,079 of record CM038220.1, on the reverse strand, counting down.
GAGCATAGGGATAAATAGGGTATAAGATTAAGTAAGTGTTGGGTTCTTTTCAAATAAAAACTACATCTTACCAACTCCTATTCAAAACCATGCTGGCATAAGAAAGAAAGGTGTGACCTTAATAAATCTCAAGAAAATAAGGGGAGGCAGAGATCATCCCCTAAAATGAACCCTAAAAATTTGAGATCAATTAATGACCTAATTAAAGGATAATTAACTAATTAAGATTCCCAAAGAAACCCAAATTCAGAGGAAAGGGGTATTGAAAATCCATTGAAACTATTTTAAAATATTCTAAATGAAATTATCTTTCCATAGGATCTTTCATTTTATTTTTTTGATTTTTCTATGAAGAGTTATGAAATTTTGAAGTTCCATTAATTAGAATTAATTAAACATTTAACTAATCCCTGTTATACCATATGCGGTGGCTGGCGGCGGTCACGCCACACATCGTATGTGAGGGTGTGACTTAAATGTCACATCCCAAATGGCGGTGGCGCATCTTAATATCCCTGGTCGATCAAAGATCGGATGGCTAAATTCACCCGCAATTTTAAAGGGAAATATATTACTAAATGTGCTAAATAATCTCGGTCATCCATCTAAAATGCACAAATGGATGGCGAGATGAGTCAAATTCTTCCACGAGGATCAATGGAGACCATCCATGATCTAAGGGAGATCGAGCCCCTGGAATCATACAAAAATCAACCCACACCATTTAAGCACAATTACCAACCTATCCAACAGTTGATTTCACATCCCATAAATATTTCTTTCATAAACGACCAACACCCCCTAATTAAGTGGTCAAAATTCCATACCTCGAGGTGATCACAGCTGAGATCGATGAGGGTAGCTTCATGCGGTGGAGACAAAGCCCTCTTGAAATTCTAGGCCTTATTGAGTGGATCAATGGGTAGACCAATGCCACTTCACTTGGGCTTTGACTTTGATTGAATTGATCCTCTCCTTATTATGGGAACTCCAATGTGAGCTTGAGTGAGCTCGAATTGGTTCTTAGAAGAAGTGTGTAGGAGGAATTGGAAGGAGATCAAGTGTAGATGAAGTTAGCAATTGGATTGAGCTCCCCTATTTTCCACTATGCAAAATCGAGAAGAAAGAATTATAATCCTCCCTAGAGACCTTAGGAATGCTCTTTGATGATTCTAAGGGTTCCTATCTCAATCGACATGAGTGAATTCAAATTTCATTGAATTAGGGGAGTATATCTCCCCATGGCAATCGTAACCATTCCTTATCATTTTGATCCAATTGACCATTAGTTTTTTGATTATTTTGAGTGTGCACATGGTGGTTTGATCCTTGAGTGGATTGCCAACTTCCCATGTGCTTGAATTGAGCTTAAGAGGGAATTTAAAATTCAATTTTAGGCCAGTGGGTGGGTTTCTTCTATGGGTCAAATGGCAAACCCATTGGGTTGGGTGCACCACTCATCACTATGTCCCCTTGAGCTTTTAGGAAAGCCTCAGTGATTGTGAAGAGGGTATGACCAAAATACCCATGGGCAGGCCAAAATTTGTTCTATGGCTAGGGTAGAATGGTCATTTTTTGCTATTTTTTTTGTATATTTGGTATGTTGAGAAAATAGGTTTGGCCAAGTTTCATTGGATTTGGAATCCATTTGATAGGGTTTGGCTCATGTTGACCCATTTAGGTCAAAATGGGTCAACTTGGGTCAAGTTGACCAATTGGTCAAATTGGGTCAAACCAAGGATTTGGTCAAGTTCATATGACCATTTGAAATATTTTGGTGGCTTTGGTTTGGTTCAATTTGGTATAGATTTGATTTTGGGTCGTATGACTTCATTTAGGTCAAATGGGTCAAGTTTACCCATTTGACCCATTTGACCTATTTGAGGTATGTCAAGGGTAGGTTTAGGTTAGGTTGGTCATATGGAGTGGATTGGTATCTTTGTTTCCAATCAATTTTGGTTAAGTTCAATTTTGGCTCAACATGACCCCTTTAGGTTGTTGGGTCTAAGGTCAATTGGCTAGGTTGGGTCTAGGGTCAATTGATGATGCTTTGGTCAAGTTCCACAAGTGATTTGGAATGGACTTGACCCATTGGTCAATTTGGCTTAGATCAAGTTTTGACACATTTTGACCCTTTAGGTCAAAATGGGTCAACTTGGGTCAAGTGGGCCAATTGGGCTAGGTTAGGCTCAAATGTTGGCTTGGTCAAGTTCAAACATAGGTCATGAGTGAACTTAGATCAATGGTTTCAATCAATTTGGCCTATGGTGGAATTTGGCTATGTTAGGTTTCATTTTAGGTTAAATGTTGACTTGGTCAACCCTTAGGTTTGACTTGGTTTGACCCAATTTGATTGATTGATCATCCCATGATGATTGTTGATCATGATGAGAGGATATATGAGTTTGGTTCAATCCAATTTGGTTAGGATCAAAGTTGGCTCATAAAGGGTACTTTAGGTCACTTTGGGTCAAGTGAGCCTAAGTGGGTCAAATGGCTTGGTCAAAGCTTGATTTGAGTTGATTGATCTTGTATATGATTGAAATATAAATCCATTTACAAGTGGTTTGAAGTCAAATGGATTTTGATCCATTTGAAAATTTCATATTCAAAGGAAGAATATGAAAGGGTCTTGGGTTTGATTTTTGATTTGGGTTTTGATTGTTTGATTGAAGTTTGGATTTATATATGAGCTCATGATTGTAGGATTGATTGAACCATGAGAGAAAATCATGGATTTGGCTTGATTTGAAGTGATTTGGCTAAGTTCAAGATTTTGACTTGAAAGGCTTAGATTTGATTTTGAGTTGATTTGAGTTTGATTTTTTTGGAATTGGTTTTGATTGTTTGAATTTATATTTCATTTATATATGTGAATATAAATGAGAATATAAATGATCATGAAAAATTTCAAGAATTTGAAGTGGTTTAATCATGATTTAGGTTAAATCCATTAAAGGAATTTAAAGGATTTAAAGGAATTTTAAATTGAAATTTAATTTTGAATTGATTTGATTGATTTATATTTATATTTCATTTATATATGAGAATATAAATGAGAATACAAATAAGTTTTGAGAAAATCCCATGAGTTTGAAATGGTTTGATCAAAGTTTAGGATAAATCCATTAATGGAAAATTAAGGGATTTAAGGGAATTTCAAGGATTTTAAATTTGGAATTTAATTTTTTGCCTTTGATTTGATTGATTTATATTTATATTTCATTTATATATGAGAATATAAATGAGAATATAAATAAGTTTTGAGAAAATCCCATGAGTTTGAAGTGATTTGATCAGGTTTAAAGTTGATTTTGGCTAAGTCCTTTAATGGAAAATTAAAGGGACTTAAGAAAATTTTCATGAATTGATTTGGAATTTTGAATTTGATTTGATGGGTTTGAATTTATATTTCATTTATAAATGTGAATATAAATGAGAATATAAATGGATCATGAGAAAATCTCAAAGATTTGAATAGGTTTGAATCATGATTTTGGTTAAGTCCTTAAGGGAAGCTTAAGGACTTAGTCAAAGGACTTAGAATTTTGATGGATTTTGGTCATGGTTCATATCTTTCAATGGATTTCAATCATGGAATTGAATCATGATTGAATCATGATTTGAGTTCAGAAAATCAAATAGAATTGGAGTTTGACTTGAAAGAAGGCGTGAGGAATGGTTTAAGCTAAGGTAGGAAATTTTCCTAACACCCCAAGGCATGACCTATTCCTATGGCTAACTCTTCTAAGTCTTCTTGGGTTGGGTTGGAGTGTCCACCTAATCACTAGATGTGTCTTAAGACTAAGGAACTCTTAAAGTCTAAGAGAAAATCCTAAGCTAAGATGGAGGGTTGAGAGCTCATTCTAAAATGAGGTCAACAAAGGAAAATAGGTGTGGTGTGACCACCGACATATTGGTGTTGAGAAATGATCAACAACACAGAGATCACAAGCACTAATCTATCCTTAACCCAAGGGAAAGAATAGCTTAGTGCAATGTGGCTCTACTTATGTCCAAGACATAAGAGGAAGAAATCCACTAAGGGATAGAGTGTGAACCTTCCACTAGGGAAGCGTTCAAGTCATCCACAAGGGGATGAGAGGTTTGTTTGATTGAATCTCACTAAAGAGAAATCTCCACCTCAGGAGAGGGTTGAATTTGTTTTAATTTTTGTTAGGTTTGAATATTTAGATGAATCTTATTGGTTTGCAATAGACTGTACTAAGTAGGAGCCATGGAGGCTAAGACCTAACTCAGATTTTCCAATCCAAAGGGGAAGTCTACTAAGCACATAGTAGGAAACCAAAGGGATGCCTTTGATATACTATACTGAAGAAAGTGTAGTAGACTTACATCCTCCAAGTAAGGACGTTCTTTGGGGTAATCTATTGGCAAGACAGCAGATTGAACACTTTCTATTGAGTGAATGCCACTGGGACTTAGATCAACTCAAGATAGTCAAGATTGATTTCATTTTTTAGTTTATTTATTTTGATTATGATGGATACCATAGGTTTACTATGAGCTGCACTGAGTAGGGGCCATGGAAGCCTAGACTAACTCAGTTACCAATTTAAAGGGAGTAGTCTACCAACCACAAGGTAGGACTATCCAACCAAGGAGAAATGCCTTTTTAATAATCAAGTCTTAAGAGAAGAAGAAAGCAGGACTCATATCTTCTAGAACAAGGAACCATTGGGGTGATTGGGCAAATCGACCTAGAGGACTATTGAGTGAATGCCATTGGGGACTTAGATCAACTCAAGATAGTCAAGATTAATTTCATTTTAATTTATTTTGATGGATTCCATTGGTTTGGGATGGATCACCGAGAAGAGCTTATAGAAGCCTAGACTTATCTGATTTATGAACTAAAGGGGTAGCTTCTCGGTGATGGGAGAACTAACCAAAGGAGTGCCTTTCGGTTTGCAATGATCAATTGAAGGGAAGAAAGCTGAGGACTCACATCTTCCACTAAAAGATCCGGTGATTGGTTGCTTTGGGAACAAATCGAACTAACCTAGGGTTGCCATCATTTGACAATCATGCTAGAAAGAATCATGTCTTACATCTTTCAAAGCGAATGATGGTAGTAACTTGTGGAAAAATAGATTGAACCCGACCTAAGGGAGAATAGTGAGTCGGGATTTATCTCACTCGGTAGTGAGCAATTCTATAGGGAGTTCTGCTGACATTGCCCTAAAGATAGGATGCTTGCTTGGGAGAAGGGGCCCTTTGGGGGCTTGAATCCTAATCCACAAGCGAATTAATTTTGTTTATTTTATTTTAGTTTGTTTGGTTATTCATGGACCCTATTAGTTTGTGAGGGATCAAATTGAGAAGGAGCTTATATCGACTAGACTATCTCGATTCTTGAACCAAGGGAGAATCAGCATCTGCAAATCTTCCAACCAATAGGGTGGATACTAGAAAGGGAATTGTCCAATCCAAGTAACGTAGTGTCTAAATGGGGTCATGAGGACTTGATCCAAATAGAGTGCCCATGGGATGGGGCGGTTGGCTTAATCCAACACCGGAGAAAATGACATGGCTAGTCATAAATTCAATAGGTATTGGTCCAACTCAAGGAGAAAGCAGGGACTCATATCGCCAAGAGTGGTGTACTCACGGGTGAGTCTGTCGACATAGAAAATCAACAACTAAGGTGCCATCGGTTTGCAACAATCAACCTAGGAAGAAAGCTGGGGACTCACATCTTCTATGTGGCAGGATAGTCTATCTTGCTCAATAGGTGCTATCCGACCTAGGTGACCTAGTGAATGCCACTAGGGGACTTATAACAACTCAAAAGTAGTCAAGAGGAAAGGGGGGACTTATCCTAAACTTCAAATATACTCAACCTAGTTAGAACATGATGGTAGTTCAAGAAAAAACACGGACTCACATCTTCTTAAGCAAAGTCAACATGAGGTAGCTTACTAGTTGGGCAAAGCGTACCATACTAACAAGGTGCTCGTTGGTTTGCAATGATCAAGTTAGGAAGAAAGCAGGGACTCACATCTTCCAATAATGATCCGGGGTGACATAGTAGCAGGTAGCATGTAGACCCAACCTAGAAGCTAATGAGTGAGTGCTGTGCTCCCCATATCAAAGTAGCTTGAGATAAAAGATTTGTGTTTGTTGTTGTGCATGTGTTAAAAGGAATAGGATGCCTCAGGGGACTCTACCTTAAAACACGTTGGGGAATTATGAAATGATGCTGGTGACAAGAATTCCACTAAGAAAGGATGTCACTTGGGTTCTCTCACACCTAACTTAGTTATGCTAATCAAATAGGATGCCTCGGGTTCTCTTATATATTAAAGCAATGGGAGGTTGTGTTTGTGTTGTGAAAGAGAGATAGGATGCCACTGGGGGACACTTACACCTACCCTAAATGCGTCGATTGCATTATAAGACAAGCAAACAACACTTTGAAAGAAGAGAAGATTTGATGAATGGAATCATATTTTGTTCTTTTTATTAATGATTATTTTCAAACAAGTTCTATTTCATGGGTAATATTTCTTTAGATAAGCCCATTAATTGGAAGCATCGGGTGTTCCCCTTTGTCAATAAGTTGATAAGATCCTCCTTGGTAGGCCTCTCTCTATGACATAGGGGCCTTCCCAAGTGGGTTCAAACTTGTCTCCCATCTTTCACGGGCAACAATTGGTCTCCTTAGGGTAACACAAGTTCTCCTACTTAGAAAGACCTAGGGTGAACTAGCTTGTGAGCTTGAATCATTTTGGCCTTGTACAACTTCGAGGTTTTGGCAGCTTGTGGCGACTTTCCTCTTGAGCTCTTCTAATTTTGCATTACTTTTGTAGTGATCTTGTTACCCAATGCTATCCTTAGTGATGGGAGTTGAACTTCTAAGGAAGAATGGGGACCCATACTAAGGAAAATGGGGTAGGTGAGGAGTTGGTATGTGCGGTAGGCCCATAAGGCTTCAACCAAGCCTCATTTCACTATTGTTATTGTCATCAAGAGTCTTCTTGATTATCACGGATGAGAGTTTGTTGAATGCTTCTCTAAACCATTAGCTCAGGGTAATAGATGGTGGAGTATCTCCAATCAATATCATGTCTTCTAAAAAAGCTATTGTTCTTTTGAATGCGGTACCATTATCGAATATAATTTGTCGAGGCACCCCCTATATATGATATGGTTCTGAAAATTGAAACACATGTGTATGATATCTCAGTGGGATGGTTTACACTTGAAAAGTAGTCGGTGCGACTAAGATGAATCGATGCCCCTTGGAAGAAGAGGATCATCGGACCTATGTGGTACCCCATCACTCAAATGGCCATGAAGCCAAGTAGGGTGTAGAATGTTGGGTGGTTGGTGGAGGACCACCTGCACGACTAATGGCATCTCTAGCTACGTCCATGCAGTGATCATAGAAGGCTAGTATCAAGTCTCTTTTGATCTTCATCTTTGGACGATTGATAAGCTCCACATAGACACGAGTGTACCTTTTACAATGGGCTTCATGTTTGTCTAAATAATCACATTTGGTTGAAAGGACCGGCGTGCAGGTGCCATCAACAAGAGCGTAGGAGAGAGCTCTCTATTTCACCTGATGGGCTTATGATTTCTCTTGAGGTAGTTTGACAGTGTTCAAGTAATCTATGAACGGTTGCCTCCAATCTAGCTCCTTGTCCATTTTGGCAACGGCAACCTCCCCTTTAAGAGAAAGTCTCTCGATGAGTTCAGCATCAATAAGGGATATGACTTGTCTATTTTGGACCCTTATTGAAATGGACTCATCTTCCAGACATGCCAACTCTTTGGCAAGTTTGGCCAAGGCATCTGTTCTCTCTGGGGAACCTTGTAGATGGTAATTTGAATCTGGGCCACACTTCATGGTATACTTTAGTAATGATGAAACTTGGGCTTGAGGACTTGTAGGACCGTGTCGGTTGATGAAGATGTTGATGCTTTTAATTGATAGTGATGGCTAACTCAGCAATCAAAGCCTCATCGACTTCATTATTGGCGGGGTTGGAAAGATAGTATGAGAATCTCATCACATAATAGTTTGGAGTTAGAGAACTATTCTACCCACCTTTTTTGGAGAATAGTTCATGGTGCTTCACCTTTAAGAAAAGAAGCACACCATCAAAATACATCTCCCATCGGTGGTTGCCTAGCCTCCCAAGTTCATGATTTGTTCGGAGATCGTCACTAAGCGGAGAAGAAGTGGGTGTCTTAAGAAATTCACTAGTGTATGTCCTTTTACCGCAGGGATACAAATGTGATATCAACTATAGTATCATGGACCAATGAAAAGCCAAAATGTTGGCCATGTCATGAGATATTGAGATGGTTTGAGATCAAGTTCACTTATGAGAAAGCATGTAGTGCCAGCTTCGAGATGCAAAGATCAAAGCTAGGCAATGTTTCTCAATAGGTGGATAGTTTGCTTTAGCGGGATGATGGTAGTAGCGCTTTCCTTCCCTCTCATTGGCTTGGGCCAGAGCACCAGAGAGTCGTTAGGCAACAAAAAGGATCAGGGCACGGGATAGAGTCGAAGCGGGCTTCACCAAGTATTCTTTGATGTCTTCAAATGTATGCACTTATCATCCCGAACTTGACATCCTTTTGACAAGTGCTAAGAATGGTTTGCATCTCTCTGATAAGTTTAAGATAAAGCATCTTAGATATGTCAACCATCCTTGAAAGGATCTGAGTTGAGTTAAACTCTTAGGAGGTGGCATTTCTAAGATAGCTTTGATCTTTTTAGGATCTATTTCTATTCCGTGTCAACAAACTCAAGGAATTTCTGACTCCAATGCACACTTCATGGGATTCATTTTTTTAGGTTATATTATCTTAACATTCAAAACTACTCTCAAGTCAAGAGATGGTCTTCCTTTTCTAAACTCTCTTAACTACTAGATCATCAACACTCAACTTGATGATGGATGAGTTCGTTGAAGATCGAGTCATGGCCCTTGGTATGTAGCACTAGCATTTTAAGGCCAAGGCATGATCCTATAACAAGATTCATGGGGTTTGAAGAAGTGTTTCTTTCATCTTCATGACACATGTTGATTTGGTTATAGCGAGATGACCCATCCATGAAATAGAAGGCATGAGATGAGGCAATGTCCACCATTAATTCGGTATAGGAAGAGGAAACTCATCCTTAGGACATGCCTTTAAGTCCCTAAAATCATGCATAAATGTGAATTTGGCCATTCTTCTTCTTAGCTTGGGATGACAAAGCTAACGGTAGGAAATTTTTCTTCCTTGATGAAACGAATCGATCGGTTGTTGACTTGATGACAGTTCAATTTCTAATGCATGCATCTAGGAGCTTGCTTAATAGGGGTAACACTAGGATCTATTGCTAGCTTGTGGACTGCCACGTCAGGAGATAATCCAGGCATTTCTTCTTAACTCCATGTGAAGCAATCTTTAAACTCAATCAATAGCTTAAATAAGTCATTGGTTTCTTCTTCATTCAGGCGATGTATGTCAAGCAGGATTTTCTTGAGGTTGATTTCTTAAGCTTGTCAATTGATTGATGAATCTCCTCTTCAAACTCTGGTGGTGCCTCTTTAACTTAGAGATCATCTGGATCATCTGAGGTTTCTAAACATACATTCTCATAAGAGTTGGGGATGTGTGAGAAGAACCTATCAGATTCCAAATAGTTTTCTACCAACTAGATAATCTTCATCATCGATTGGACCCCTTTGTAGAATCCTAGTCTTGATTGTGCTTCTGCTTTTGCTTATTGCATAATTTTTGATGTATTGACACTTGGACCAAGTGTGAGGAACTAAACCTGTATAAGATTTTGAACACAAGGTGAATAAAGTCAAAAGGTAATTCATTAATTCTTTAAAGTATCTTCCTCAAGTCTTTCGAGCTGACTTGAGGATGATGAACAAAGAATATTTTCTACTCATATCACTAAGACTTAGGACTTCCTTAACTACTAAACCTTCAACTTTTGATGTAAGTGAGGTGGCTAAGGTTCCCAACTATTGCACGATAGTTTCACATAAACCATATTTGAATACTTTGCTTTGCTTGGAGGCCTTCTGGTCTCATTTGGATCAAAGCCACCTTCAATGGAAGGAGGTCACATTGGACTCATCCTTGAGCTAGATTCCAAGTCTGTGAATTGTAGGGATACTTGGCTGAACACAACCTCTATTGGTTAGGCCAACTAGGGGTCTCCCACAGGCGCCTATTTCTGCCTCTACACGGTGGAGGTTAGCCATCTACCCACTCATATGATGGAATGAGCGTGGGTGGAATGTGATATGTGATCATTTCTTCTTCAATTCCCCTTTCTCACTTGGACTTTTCTTTTTCTTTTCTTTTTCTTTTATCTTTTCTTTTGCTTCTTTTCTTTTTGCATTTGCATTTATATTTTATCTAAGTTCACGAGAAAGAGTATTTTGAGAAAGATAATAGGTCACATCATCATAAATCTCAGCCTCTCTAACTGAGAATGGCTTTTCATCCCCGTTGACACGGTACTCAATTCCATCTTTTCTAAACTTGATGCACTGATGAAGGGAGGATGGAGCGATCTTGTTTGGATGTATCCAAGGCCTAAAGTAGCGGTGAAAAGTATTGAATCAATGTAGAACTTAGCTTGATCTTCCAGTCATGATCTCCAATAACACTATAGAACCAGCCCTTGATCATTGAATCCTCTCAACATCATCCTATCTCCTCGGAGGGTAGAGATGTCGATCTTCAAATAGGCAAGGGTCTTTAGACTCATAATATTTATTGATGCACCTGAATCCATAAGAACCCTGGCAAGTCTGAACATGTCCATGTCGACTGTAATGTATAAGGGATAGTTGTACTCCAAGTCCCTTAGTAGAAGGTCTTCATCTGTGAAGGTGATCCCTTGGGCTTCTTTTGCATAATGTGCTTCCTCACTTTATGATTTGAACTAAGCATATATCAGGATCATGGAGGGTCTTGATTAGTGATTCCCTCATCTCTTTGGATAAGATAAGGGCATCATATATTCTTAGCTTAGATGACTACTTTTTTAGATTAGAAAGGACATTGTAATCCACCTTTGGCTGGTCTTCCAAAAGAATATCCAAGGGTGGAGCATCCTGTGGAAGGGCTTCTCGCTCTCTGTTAGTAATGTGTGATGTATGGACCACGGGCCTAGATGGATGATCCTCCCTATGGAGAGATAACAAATCAAAGATCGAGCGGGTGGACTCAGCGTGATGCTCCACCTACGGCATGAGCCTACATCCTCTCTAACAATACTAGCTATAAGTGATTGAGGTGATGAGCGGATCCTCACGGCATTCTCTCTCTCGATCACGAGAGGATGAAACTAGTTTTCCATAAGAAGTGATATGATCATGGGAGACTCATCCATGGTTCGGTTTCTTCCTTTCTATCAAGTATGGAAACCATCGGTTCTTGTTCCTATCTGAGTGATACATAGGAGTGTGATCTAGACTGTACTCAAATGTGGAGAGGCAAGCCCAGAATGAAGCCTTACCTTTGGAGTGCAGAGATGGTATGCTTGCGCAGAAGCATGTACAACTCTAAGATGAACTCCTCTTGAGATGCATGGAACATCAGAATCATTAACCTTGACTTTCCTCTTGGTGAGGAGATATGTGATGGAAAATCTATCTAATGATGTACACCTTCTTCTGTGGTGAGGGGAATGCCTAGTGATCTTGGCCCCTCAAATCCGGCCAAAGTGGATCAAGTGGGTATGGTCCAAATTGGAAGTCACGATCTAAGGCTAGATCCACGCCATGAGGGAAGGTAAAGAAAAACTATGAACCTACCAGCTCAAGTAAAAAATATGTACTTGGAAAAAAGGATCATAATGAGAAATGAACTTGTATCAATTTTCGTCTCCATAGATTTTGAATTTTTGAATTTGAACCCACATCCAACAACATGGAAGTGTTAAGTGGGGTTCAAATGAATTTGAAGATTGATTGAAGAATTTGAATATGAATCCAAACTTCAACAAATTTAGATAAGTTGAAATATGGATTCAAAATTTTGATAGGATGCTTCCATAGGTTCATTTAAATTTTGTTTTGAATTTGAATTTTTTTTGTAATTTTGAGGACACTTTCCTTTAACAAATTTGGGTATGTTAAAGTAAAGGTAAAATGATTTTATTTTGTTTGAATGTTTTGGAATTTTTTACTTAGCAAATTTAGTATGCTAAGTGAAGTGTATGATTGTTTTTTTTGAAAAATTTTGGAATTCTTACTTAGCAAATTTAGGTATGTTTAAAAAATTTGATTATGCTAAATGAAATTCCAAATGTATGTTTAAAAAAAAATTGTTGGATTTTGAATTTGGAGACTTCACTTAATAACTTTGGGTATGTTAAGTGAGTTTCTAAATGTGTTTGGAAATTTTTAAAATATGATTGTTAATTTAAATATTTTGAAAAGGGGACCTCCACTCAACAAATTTAATTATGTATTATTTTTGAAATATGAAACTTTTGTGCGTGATTGTTGCTTTTTTGAAAGGGAGGAATTCAAACCTAAAACATATGTGGGATATGTTTAAGTGGGATTTCTAAATGATTTTATTATTTGGAAATGAAATCTTCATTGAATAAATTTAAGTATATTAAATGAAGGTATTCATGTATGCTTTTGAAAATTTTAATTTTATTTAAATGAACTTTCTATTCAATAAGTGTGAGTGTATTGAAATAGAAATATTCATATGTGCTTTTGAAAATTTATGATTATGATTGTGATTTTGAAAAGATGATTGTTCATTTTATTTTGAAAATGACATCTTCATCAAAGTGAATTTGAAAAAAAATATATACATTTATGCTTTTGGAAAATATTATTAATTTTATTTTTGAAAATCCCTACATGTAACAAGTATAAAAATTATTAAATGAAGGTGACAAAATTTTGTGAAAAATATTTTATTAAGTGCATTTTTGAAAAGGTGCTTTTGAAAAAGCAAAGTTCTTTATGGAAGATTTATTTATTTTAGGATGAACCTTCCCTTATCATGAATAAGGAGGAAGTCTTTAAAAGATGTTTTTCTTTTATTTTAGATCTTTTTCATTTTACCCATTGGAGAAACCAACGAGGGTTTTAAGACCAATAAGAATGTGATCCTAAAACCTAAAATATTGGCTAACTCACTCAGAATGAAATGAGCTAAGTGCCACAGAAGGATAGTATTGGATTCATACCAAAGTAAAACCCCTTCGATACTCAAGACAATGATCATTTACCAAATATGGAGAGAGGAACCATCCCATAGTCGCTAAAATCTATGGTGAATAAATTCCTATTGGGTAGTCTACTTTCAAATCTGTGGAGAAAAGAAAGAAGAGACCTTATAAAAATTCATCTTGTTAAGCCACCATGCAGTTCCGCAGATGTACTTATTCAGGTGATCGGGTACATCATCAAGAAATAGTGTATAATCTCGAAAGACAGAAGTCACTACCCTTTAATGGAACCAATCACCTCAATAAGGACTCCTAAGGACAATGTGATATATGAAGATTCTTCCCCTACTTTATATGAAAAAAGTAGCGGTTTATTTTAAGCGGGTTAGTTAAGTTTCCTAGGGCAAGCCCCATAGTTAATTACATCTAGGGATGAGATCCCTTAGAAAACTCTTTAAGGTAAATGATTGTTGTCTCAAGATTTCAATAGGGAAGGACTATCAATCGATTGGTTTATACTTGAAGATCAAATGAGATTGATTAAAAGAGTGAGTTATTATCGAAGCCAAAATGAGAGATAAGTAGGAGATGCCCATGATGCTAGGAAACCTAGCGAGCATCTCAAACTATCCTAAAATTGGGCTTTACATTTTAGAAATTGATTTAGTTTGTTTGAGTTGTATTTTCATTAGAATTTTAGGACTTAAGATTCCTTAATGCAAGATTAAGGAAATACCTAGAGCGAGGAATTATGCTTATGGCCCAAAGGGGAAAAGCAACCTCAAAACCTAAATCTAGGGCTTGAGAAGCACCTAAATCTAAGGAAAATGGGTAATGGTTTGCCAACAAAAAAGAGGACAAACCAGAAACAACTTGACTTACAACCACTGGGGTGGCTAACTAACTCCTCCTATGATTTTAAATACATGTAGGCAAGTCTTTATGCATATGAAAGATAGCTAGGCGGTTATTATTTAGAAAGAGACCAAGTCCTCACACTCACTCCCTAAAGAGATTAGATCATGTAAAGGGACATGCTTCAAATGACCTAAATCTAATGCATTTGAAATTTCATTTTATTATTATTTTTGGACAATTATTTTGACTCAGGCTAATAAGATTTTTATGACTAATGCATAAGAAATCAGATTATTGGCCAAAATCAGCGAGAAGGGAGGAGGTGAGTTTCCACCACGACTCTCAAAGGTCAAGCCGGGTTCTCTGGAAAATGTGGAAGTCTTCCAATCAAGAGTGAAATAAGATGCATTTGTGCATGATATTATAAAGAAAAACTCATCCAGCTAAGGGGTTGCTAATTCTTTTATCTTGATTTTAAACCTAAGTTTTAGGTGAGGTTATGAGTTATTTAATTTTAATTTGAGTTATTAAGTTGGGTAAAAGATTTATTTTTTCCTAAAAAGTCTAATCCACATCTAGGCCATACATAAAGCAAGGAAAAAACTAGAAAAATCATGCCACTTAATGCAAAAGCTAAACAAATCATCAATCAATTTATAAAGCTAATGTATAAATGACCATTTGTGATCAGCACCACCACAACCCAAAATATCAAATTGGGTAACCAAGCTCTACCTTTATACAACACGGATTACAAATGATTTAAACTAATTTAAGCAAAGGAATTTATTGTTATGGGGGTCTTCAAGTTTTGTTCTTCTTTCTTTCTTCTTTCCTTCTTTTGTTCCTCCTTTTGGATGGTTAGAAGGTGGATGCTCCAAGGCTTCACATGATACATAAGATGGGATCTTATGACCAATGTTCATCCTAATCCCCATAACAAATCATTCTAAAATCCTAATTATACAAATATTTATATGAAAAGGAAAAGAGAAATCTAACTAACACTTGCAAAACAAAGTTAGTTAAATCACACCATAAATTTCAAATATGTTTATTGACTTATCACACACATGGGTAACTAAGTCCACGGCCTATGGATTATGCAAAGGGTATAAGCACACCAAGCAAGCATTATATTTTTATTTATGATAGCGCTTAAGCACAATCCCACAGAAAAGAATAGTTAGACTAACGTCCACTATTCATTCTAATTATACACCCTAACATCCATCTAAAACATTCATCACAAATAAAATATAACATCAATAATGCAATAACCTAAAGGCTAGAAGTGGTGACTAGGCTAAAGTGTGTGTTTTAAAGGTTTGTGTGGTATGCTTAGCTAGGGTTTTAGGTTTAAATTTTCTAAGTGTGAAGAACATGTTCAACTTAGAGGAGGATTTCATTTAAGTTATTTAGTGATTTTGGGTTAGTTTTATTTCATGTTTTGATTTGGTTTAAATGAAACCTACAATTAATTACTAAGTTATGAAGAGAGAGAAGAGAGAACTTCTCTTTCCCCTAACAAGTAATTTCTAAAATAGGTTCATGTTTTAGTTACATTTAGGTGAATGTCTTGATTACATATTTTAATCAATCCTAAGTTTAGATAAACTCTAAACAAACCTATTCAAAAAGAAATGTATTTTAAGATTAAATAAAATGAATCAAAATTCACATAACACACATTACTTCATTTCTTTCCAACATATATAACATGCATATGGATGGATTCTAAGCATATCTATACATGCAAATGAGAGTATTTAATACACTTTATGATGCATGCTAAGTTATCCATTTAAGAAAATTTAGAAGTTGAATATGCATGATTTTTTTAAGCAGAAAAGGTTTTCCTTATCCAAAATTTCACATACGTACATGAAAGTAAAAAGGCATAAGTGAGTACAGGGCCATTGTTAACCAGAGGTGTAAGGTACAAGACCTACTTAGGGCTACTTAAAACCTCTCAACCTTATGGGTTATCGGTAATATACCACTTTTCTTAAATACAAACATGCATATAAAAGAAATGAAATAGAAAATAAATATGCAAAAGTTGTTTAATAGATTTATTTTGTTTATGCAATTTATTCATGCAAGTGTAAATCCTTCTTAGATGATTGCATAGGGATGAATAGTATAGAATTAGGTAAGTGTTGGGTTCTTTTCAAATGAACCTACATCTTACCAACTCTATTCAAAACTATGCTAACATAAGAAAAAAAGAAAACTTATGCTAAACATGCTTTTATAATCCATCACATGCAAGCTTATAATTAAGATATGAATAGCACACTTTCAAATTTGATATTCCATTTATAAGTTTTAAAAATATTTTGTATTTAATAGTGATAATAGCATGTCATATTTTACTTTAGCCAACACATGCACATTTGACATAAAGTAAATAATTTTCATTTTAAAATTTGAAATATGAAATTATGAATGCATGAATCACATGGAATACAACTTAACATGTTAGGAATGATCCAAAACAAAGCAAGCATGTAAAAAACTCACTTTACTTAAATCCTAAAGACATTCTTAAGGAATAAGAAAATTTAGAATAAATCAAAGTGAATTTCAAAATGATTTTAATTTAGTTTGAAGTTTGATTTAATTTTGAAAAGGTGAGATGAGTTTGCTATTTTGAACCCATTCCCACATGTGTTTTGTATTTTTTTTAAATTTTTAGATAATTAAATCCATTTTGAAGCATTGATTAGGTTAAGGTATGAATTAAGTGGCTTAATTAACCCTTACCTACACCACCTTAGAAGAATTAACTAAGTAATTATGAGCCAATGAGATGACATAAAACCCACAAGGTATTTAAATTTGTAATGCACCTAATAATGAAAGGCCTAATGCAATTTGGCTCACAATTAAAAGTTAATTAAGCTAAGGAGTTTAGCTTAAGTAATTTCAAAACACTCTTTCATACTTATGAAAGGGGTTTTAATTTCCTTAATTAAACTTAGGCTATTAAACACCTAAGCATATACCTAAGGTAGATTAATTAAGTTCTCAAACTTTTTAGAACTTTTGAAAATTGATTAAAGAGGTGATTAATGAGTTAACACTTAATTAAGAGGGGATTAAGGAGAGAAAATGGAGTTTAGGGAATAGCTTAAGGGAAATGCCCCAAAATTATTCCATAAACCTCCCACTTACTGGATCTGACCTTAATCAATCCTAATCATAGGGTAAATCCACTAATCACACCTTAGTTATCCTTAATTACATGAAATGGGTAATTAGAGAATGAAATAGCAATCTCCCCAATTAAGCCCTCAATAAATCTCAAAAAAATTAGGGGAGGCAGAGATCATCCCTAAAATGAATCTATAAATTTGAGATCAATTGATGACCTAATTAAAGGATAATTAGCTAATTAAGAGTCCCAGAAACCCAAATTTAGAAAAGGAGAATTCAAAATTTATTAAAACCATTTTTAAAATATTCTAAATGAAATTAACTTTCCGTAGCATTTTTCCTTTTATTTTTTTGATTTTTCTATGAAGAGTTATGAAATTTTTAAGTTCCAAGGATTAATTAGAAATTAATTAAATATTTAACTAATCCTTACATAATACTCAGCTCACGATGCGTGGCAGCGGCGGTCAGTGCGCTTTACACGCATCGTGCCATGAGGGTGTGACTTAAACGTCACATCCCAAATGGCGGCGGCGCTCCTGCTATTATCCTCGGTCATCCGATCAAAGACGGACGACTAAGGATTCACCCATAATTTTAAAAGGAGAAATGAATTACTAAACATGGTAAATAATCTCAGTCATCCATCTAAAATGTGTGGATCGACGGCTGAGATGAACCAAGTTCTTCCTTGAGGATCAATGGAGACCATCCATGATCTAAGGGGAGATCCGAGCCCAATCTAGCATGGAATCATGCAAAAATCAATCCACACCATCTAAGCACAATTACCAACCTATCCAATGGTTGATTTCACATGCCATAAATATTTCTTTCACAAAGGACCAACACCCCCTAAGATAAGTGGTCGAAAAATTTCATACCTCTCCGGAGGTGATCACCGGCGCTCGAGATCGATGAGGGTAACTTCGTGGTGGAGAAGCCCTGTTAAAATTCTAGGCCTTGAGATTGAGTGGATCAATGGGTGACCAACACCACTTCACTTGGGCTTCAACTTTGATTGAATTGATCCTCTCCTTGCTATGGGAACTCCAATGTGAGCTTGAGTGAGCTCGGATTGGTCCTTTGAAGAAGTGTGTAGGAGGAATTAGAAGGAGATCAAGTGTAGATGAAGTTAGCAATTGGATTGACCTCTCCTGTTTTGCATTGTGCAAAACCAAGAAGAAGAATTTGTAATCCTCTCTAGAGACCTTGGGAATGCTCTATGATGATTGCTAAGGGTTCACAGGTTCTGTGTGAATTCAAATTTCATTGAATTAGGGGGAGTATATCTCCCCATATGGCAATCGGATGGCCAAACCATTCCTTGTCATTTTGATCCAATTGACCAGATTTGGAGGGTTGTTGAGGTTGTTTTGAGTGTACACATGGTCATTTTGATCCCTTGAGTAGATTACCAACTTCCCAAGTGCTTGAACTGAGCTTAAGAGGGAATTTGAAAATTCAATTTTAGGCTAAGTGGTCGGGTTTGGTCTATGGGTCAAATGGGCTAAACCCAAACTCATTGGGATGGGTGCACCACTCATCACTAAGTCCCCTTGAGCTTTTAGGAAAGCCTCAAGTGATTATAAAGAGGGTATGACCAAACTACCCATGGGCTAGGCCAAAATTTGTTTTATGTCCTAGTGTTAGAATGGTTATTTTGCTATTTTTTTTCACTTTGGGTATGTTTGGTATGTTGAGAAAATATGTTTGGCCAAGTTTCATTGGATTTGGAATCCATTTGATAGGGTTTGGCTCATGTTGACCCATTTAGGTCAAAATGGGTCAACTTGGGTCAAGTTGACCAATTTCTTAAATTGGGTCAAACCAAGGGTTTGGTCAAGTTCATATGACCATTTGAAATATTTTGGTGGTTTTGGTTTGGTTCAATTTGGTACAGATTTGGTTTTGGATCATATGACTTCATCTAGGTCAAATGGGTTAAGTTGACCCATTTGACCCATTTGACCTATTTGAGGTAGGTCAAGGGTAGGTTTAGGTTAGGTTGGTCATATGGAGTGGATTGGTATCTTTGTTTCCAATCAATTTTGGTTAAGTTCAATTTTGGCTCAACATGACCCCTTTAGGTCATGTTGGGTCTAAGTTCAATTAGGCTAGGTTGGGTCTAGTTGGCCAATTGATGCTTTGGTCAAGTTCCACAAGTGATTTGGAATGGACTTGACCCATTGGCTTCACTCAATTTGGCTTAGATCAAGTTTTGACACATTTTGACCCTTTAGGTCAAAATGGGTCAACTTGGGTCAAGTGGACCAATTGGGTTAGGTTAGGCTCAAATGTTGGCTTGGTCAAGTTTAAACATAAGTCATGAGTGAACTTAGATCAATGGTTTCAATCAATTTGGTCTATGGTAGAATTTGGCTATGTTAGGTTTCATTTTAGGTTAAGTGTTGACTTGGTTTTAGGTTTGACTTGGTTTGACCCAATTGATTGATTGATCATCCCATGATGATTGTTGATCATGATGAGAGGATATATGAGTTTGGTTCAATAGAATTTGGTTAGGATCAAAAGTTAGCTCATAAGAGTACTTTAGGTCACTTTGGGTCAAGTGAGCCTAAGTGAGCCTAAGTGAGTCAAATGGCTTGGTCAAAACTTGATTTGAAGCTGATTGATCTTGTATATGGATTCATGATTGAAATATAAATCCATTTACTAGTGGTTTGAATTCAAATGGATTTTGATCCATTTGAAAATTTAATATTCAAAGGAAGGATATGAAAGGGTCTTGGGTTTGATTTTTTATTTTGGTTTTGATTGTTTGATTGAAGTTTGGATTATATATGATCTCATGATTGTAGGTTTGATTGAATCATGAGAGAAAATCAAGGATTTGGCTTGATTTAAATGTGATTTGGCTAAGTTCAAGATTTTGACTTGAAAAGGCTTGATTTTGAGTGGATTTGAGTTTGATTTTGGAATTGGTTTTGATTGTTTGAATTTATATTTCATTTATATATGTGAATATAAATGAAAATTTAAATGGATCATGAGAAAATTTCAATGATTTGAAGTGGTTTAATCATGATTTAGATTAAATCCATTAAATGGAATTTAAAGGATTTAAGGGAAATTTTAAATTGAAATTTAATTTTTGAATTGGATTTGATTGATTTATATTTATATTTCATTTATATATGAGAATATAAATGAGAATACAAATAAGTTTTGAGAAAATCTCATGAGTTTGAAATGGTTTGATCAAAGTTTAGGATAAATCCATTAATGGAAAATTAAAGGATTTATGGGAATTTCAAGGATTTTAAATTTGGAATTTAATTTTTGCCTTTAATTGGATTGATTTATATTTATATTTCATTTATATATGAGACTATAAATGAGAATATAAATAAGTTTTGAGAAAATCTGATGAGTTTGAAGTGATTTGATCAAGGTTTAGAGTTGATTTTGGCTAAGTCCTTTAATGGAAAATTAAAGGGACTTAAGAAAATTTTCATGAATTGATTTGGAATTTTGAATTTGATTTGATGGGTTTGAATTTATATTTCATTTATAAATGTGAATATAAATGAGAATATAAATGGATCATGAAAAAAATCTCAAAGATTTGAATAGGTTTGAATCATGATTTTGGTTAAGTCCTTAAGGGAAGCTTAAGGACTTAATCAAAATTTGGACTTAGGAATTTTTGATGGACTTTGGTCATGGGTTTCAATCATATACTTCAATCATGGATTTCAATCATGGGGTGAATCATGGGATTGAATTGAGTTTGGAGAAAATCAAATAGAATTGATTTGGAGTTTGACTTGAAAGAAGAGAAGTGAGGAATGGTTTAAGCTAAAGGGTAGGAAATTTTCCTAACACACCATTATTTCTATGGCTAACTCTTCTAAATCTTCTAGGGCTAGGTTGGAGTGTCCACCTAATCACTAGATGTGTCTTAAGACTAAGGAACTCTTAAAATCTAAGAGAAATCCTAAGACTAAGATGGAGGGTTGAGAGCTCATTCTAAAAAAAGGTCAACGTATGTTAAATGGGAATCCAATATGGCATGATTATGTGATTCTTACTTAAGAAATTTGATGTGTTTAAGTAGAACCAATTATATGATTTAAAAGTGAGACTCTCACTTAAAAAATTGGATATGCTAAGTGAAAGCCTAAATGTGTGTTTTGAAATGAGACCATCACTTAACAAATTGAAGATGTTAAGCGAAAGTCAAATTTTATGTTTTGGAAATGAGACCCCCACTTAACAAATTGAAATCGTTAAGTGAAAGTCAAATTATGTTTTGAAAATAAGACCCTCACTTAATAAATTTAAATTGTTAAGTGAAAGTCAAATTTATGTTTTGAAAATGAGACCCCCCTAGCAATTAAATATGTTAAGTGGAGGTCAAATTTATATTTACGAAATGAGGCCCCCACTTAACAAATTGAAATCGTTAAGCAAAAGTCAAATTTATGTTTTGAAAATAAGACTCTCACTTAGAAAATTGAAATCATTAACTGAAAGCCAAATTTATGTTTTGAAAAAGAGACCCCCACTTAACAATTTGAAATTGCTAAGTGAAAGTCAAATTTCTGTTTTGAAAATGAGACCCCCACTTAACAATTTGAAATTGTTAAGTGAAAGTCAAATGTATGTTTTGAAAATAAGACCCTCAACAAATTAAAATCGTTAAGTGAAGGTCAAATTTATGTTTGATTCAAATAGAGATTCTCACTTAACAAGTTTGGAAATGCCAAGTGGGAATCAAATATGGCATGATTTGCTCTTAGAAAGAGAGAAGCTTCAACTTCAATATATGAAATATATTAGTGGAGCTCCAATTTTATTTGAAAATGGATTCCTCATTCAATAATTTTGAGTATGTTGAATGGGCATGGTTATTTTTTCAAGAATGTGCGTTTGAAAGAACCTCCATGTAGCAATCATATGGATTGTTAAATGGAGGGTTTTGATTTTGTGAATTTCGTGAAAGGTGCTTTTGAAAAGTGTCATTTTATGAAAGAAATTATTTTCTTTAAATTTTATGATGAACCTTGCCTCACAAGATAGTGGTGAGGAGGTTCTAAATTTTTTATCTCCCGTTCTTGATAAATTATGTTCTCACCTATTGGGGAACCCAATAGGGTTTTCAAGACCTCACGGGTGAGGTCCTAAAACCTAAAGTATGTTGGATAACTTTGCTTAAGAATGAAATAAGCTAAGTGCCAATGGAAGGAAAGATAGTCTCATGCTCACATAAAATGCAAGTCCACTATCGATGCTTGGAGACAACAATCGTTTACTAGAAATGGAGAGAGGAACCATCCCAGTCGCCAGAAAAATCCTTGGTGTTTATTTTTGGTTTTTGTTATCTGTGTATGTGAGGGGGCATCATGCAAATCTAAGGATGTACTTTTTGAGGTGATCGGGAATGACATTAAAGAATAGTGTACTATCTCGAGAGATATAAATCACTACCCTATAATGGACATAATCACCTAATAAGGACCCCTAAGGCATGATGGATCTTTGAATGTATTGGAGATTTTTCCCCTACTTTACATGAAAAAGTAAAGTAGGATTTATTTAAATCGGGTTCATTAAGTTCCCTATATAGGCAAGCCTCCATTAGGGGTGTGCATTATTTGGTTTTAACCAAAAAACCAAATCGAACCAAAGTTTTTGAGTAATTTAGTTCGATTTTGAACCTAATAATTTGGATTTTAGTTAATGAAAACTTTGGTTTTGTTTTTGGATTGGTTTGTTAAATAATATTTTGGTTGGAACCAAATAAACCAAAATAATTATATGATATACGGTATTATTAATTTATATATTATAAGTTTATAGTAAGAATTATAAATGTAAACTATTATTGCTTGTTCATTATACAATAAAATATTATGCAAATAATTTTTAAATGTAGCAAACTTCGATTTATCCAAATCCAAACCAAAATAACGAACCAAATTATTATTTGGTTTGTTTTGGTTTTGCATTTTATTTGGTCAGCTTGATTCAATATTTTTAGGAATCCAAAACTAATTGATTTTAAAAATTTATCATCCAATCCATCCAAATCAACCAAACACACACCCCTAGCCTCCATAGTTAATTACATCCTAAGGAAGGTGAGTTCCTTAAGAACACTCTTGATTAAAGTAGGCGTTTATTGTCTCCAAAGAATTCAAAGATAGGACTATCAATAAATTGGTTGTATTTTTGAAAATCAAATGGGGTAGATCAAAAGGGAGAGTTGTTATCAAAATCAAAGGAGATGAGTAGGGAGAGCTCATGATACTAGGAATCCTAGTGAGCACTCAAATCTATCCTATGGTTGGGCTTTATGTATTTGAAATTGAGGAGATTTATTTATTCAAGTTAAAATTTTATTAAAAATCTAAGACTTATAATTCCACAATACAAGATTGTGGAAATGCCTAAGAGGTGAGGATTTATGCTTGTAGCTGTAAGGAAAACAACAACATCATCCTATCTAGGGAGCTTTGGCAAAGGCCAAAGCAGACCTAAATCTAAGCCAAAAAGTGGGTATATGGTTTACCTCCAGAGAGAGTAAACCACCCACTACACTTATTATCGTGAGGTTGTGTCTAACTCTATGCTTTAAATCCATGTAGGCAAATCATATGCTTTGCAAGATGGTTAAGATATTCTTTATTTAGTAGAGGAACTAAGTTCTTAAACCCACTCCTTAAGAGACTAGATTATAAGGGCATGAGTAATGACTTAATCTAATACAAATTTTATAAAGTTTTATTTGATTTTTGGACTCTTTATTTTGACATAGGCTATAGGATTTTGTATATCTAAATGCATGAGAAAATTGATTATGGACCAAATCAAAAGAGAAAAGGTGTCTTTCCATCAAAGGCTTTTCTGGTTAAGCCTTTATTCTCTACAGATGAAAATTCTCTTAATAAGAGTGGAAGAATATGACATGCATGATATTATACATGCAATCATCAAGCTAAGGGTTTACTAAATATTTTATTATCTTGGTTTAATACCTAGGCTTTTATGTCGTTATGAGCTATTTCAAATTAGTTATAAGTTATTAATGGGGTACAAAATTTATTTTCATCTTAAGAGCCTAAACGAATCCAGGCCACACATCAATCACCAATCATAAAGAAACTATGAAAAGGTATGTTATTTTTAATACACAAGCTAAAAAATATCAAATAATTTTATAAAGCTATCGCAAAAGAATAAGAGGTTGATGCGATCGGATACCGCCGTATAGCCGAAAAGAAATGGGGGTAGCCAAGCTCTACCCTTATACATCTCGATATAATGAAAGAATAATTACAATTATAAAATGATAAGTGTTATAGGTGTCTTCATTATTCATCCCCTATTCTTCACTTTTCATCTTTCATTTCTTCATCTTGATTTGCTCCATTTCTTTCTTTCTTTTGATGGGATGTATTGCTAAGACATGGTATATAAGACATGGTCTTATAATGCTCATCCTAATCCCCATAACACTTATCCTAATCCTAAAGCAAAATTACATTAAGAGAAGGAAAGTAAATATAGCTACACTTGCAAAATAAATGTTAGCTAAACACACCATACAACCCAAGCAGTTATATAAATAATTTGGACTTAGCACCCCACACATGGGTAACTAAGCTCACCTATCCTAACTTGGGCTATACTTAGGGGTATAAGCAACCTGCACAATAATAAGAGCATTTATATTTTTATTACAGAAACCCTTTAAACACAACCCCTTGTAGAAAATATGATTAGGCTAATATACTTAACATCAGACTACGCATACACATATAGTCTAAAATAATAATCATAAAACCAAACATACACCAAACCATGCACCATCCTAATATAAAGCTAGAAATGGTGATTTAATCTAATGTGTATGTGTTAAGGCTTGTGTGGTATGTCTTAACTAAGCTTTAGAGTTATAATTTATTAAGTGTGAGGGATTTAATTTATAAAGGGTTGATTTCTCTTTAAGTGGTTTAATTGATTTGAATATTTTCTTAGTATTTTCTTTTATTTCATATAGCCTATACTTAGTAACTAAGTGTTATAAAGAGAAGAAAGAGAGGGAATCTCTCTTTTATCCCTACCTTAAGTCATTTCTAAGGTAAGTTAATTAATGAATTTCCTTTAGTGAATGATTTATTATGCATTTTAATTAATCCTAAATTTAGACTCATTCTAAATAACCCTATTCAATAAGAAAGACATCTTAAGATTAATTGAAATGGATTACAATCACATAACACACATTCATTCATTTCTTTCCATCATGTATATCATGAATATGAATAAATCTTAAGCATACCTATACATGCAATTTATATTTTTAGCATACTTGAATGATGAATGCAAAGAAGCGTAAAATTTAAATATTTTATTTTTTTATTAAATTATGCATGTCTTTATTACGTAGAAAAGAATAATTTTCATCCATTAGTTAGGTACACATTCACATGTATAAAATTTTAAGTGAGTACAATCATTATTTTCTACACGGTGTAAGGTACAAGATCTAAGTTATTTAAAGCCTCTCACTCGAGATGTCCAAACTAATATACCACTTTTTTTAGATACATGTAGATGTATGAACAACTAAAGGATAAAAACCCATGCAAAAGTTATGTTTGATTTATTTTATTTATGATTCTTATTCATTGCTCACATTATACATACATATGTATAAGAGTTTTAAGTGAGTATGGTGCCATTATTTTCTACACCAGGAGCGTAAGGTATAAGACCTACTTAGGGCTACTTAATGTCTCAGCCCCGGGATGACTAGACTAATATACCACTTTTCTCAAATACATATGAATATACAAAAAGAACCACAAGGATAAGGAATCATGCAAGAAGTCATATTTGGTTTGGTTGTATGATTTACATATGTGATATGAAATTCTTCCTAAGTCTTAACATGGAGATGCATAGTAGTAGATTTAGGCAAATGTTGTGTTCTTCTCAAATGAACTATACACTTGTAAATCCTATGTGAATCCATGTAGGATAAATAAAGAGAACTTCATATTGCATATCTTATATTATTATCACATGCAAGCTTATAGATACTTGTAATTAATATTACTTCATTTATAATAATTGATTTATAGGCTTTTGAAAAATAGTATTTTTTTATTAAATAGTGATAATAGCCACACCTATTTGATTTAAGTCAACACATACAATTTGACATAAAAACACCATTTCATTTAATTAATTTTAAAAGAAATGAATGCATGATTTCATATGGCAAGCAATACTTAGCATTATTAGAAAGAAATAAAGGAATGTAAGCACATGATTTCATTCATCCCAATTAATTCCTAAGGACGATCACATTAATTAAGGCTATTTAAAATAAATCAAAATTCTTTAAAGGTATTTTTAACTTTGAGTTTGATTCGATTTAGGAAATATGAAAGAGATTTGCTAATCCTAACCTAATTTCCCATGTGTGGATTAATTTGGTTTAATGAAGAATATTTAAGTTAATTTTATGTTTTAATTAGGTTAAGGTATGAATTAAGTGAATTAATTAACCCATACCTACATCACCTTAAGTTAATCAAATAATTAATAATAAGCTAATATGATATGCAACCATATGAAAAGTAAACTTGCAATGCTCCAAAGAAATGAAAGGGGCCTAATGCAATTAGCTTATGATTAATAGTTAATTAAACTTAAGGGATCTCACTTAATTACTTTTATGATTTTTTTCACACATGTGAGCCAACCATAATTTCATTATCTCTCACCTTGGGTTATTGAACACCCAAGGAGCTACCCAAGATCAATTAAGGGTTCCATAGGTGTGGATGGATTGATTTTAATTTTTAATTTCATTAAGCCTTTAATTAATTGATTAAACACTTTGGTTATGTTTGATTTGAATGATGAAATTAACTTAGGGGAAATGATCAAGGGTAAGGCCCCAATCCTAATCCCTAAATCATTTAAACATTTATATAAATTTTGATTTCTTTATCTTGAAGATTAATCACTTAATTAATCAATTAATCATTCCATTAGCCATCAATTAATTTTTTAAAGGTAAAAAAAACTTAGAAAATGAATTAGGAAAAGTATCCCCAACCACATCCCCTAAATTATCTTACTGTTCAAGAGAGGTAATTAGGTTTAAATGATTAATCAAGTTACTGATCACTCATAAATAATGATTAATTAGATTAAGAGAGTGATTAGGGCTTAATCAAGTGATTTTCCTAATTAAGCAATCAATAAAATCCCAAAAAATAGGGGAGGCAGAGGTCATCCCCCTAAACATCCACAGAAAATTTGAGATTGATTGAGTGCTTAATTAAGGTATAATTAAGCTAATTATATTTTTGATAAAACCTTAATTAAGCCAAAATTACTATTCAAAATTAATTAATAATAATTTTCCTAGATTCTACTTTGAAATATCTTCAAAATGAGCCTAACTTTGTATTTTTTGGATTTTTAGATAATTAGTTATGATTTTATGAAGTTTCAAGATTAAAAATCAATTAATTAGCCCTGATTAAAGCTGTAATCCCGTCGGGCCATGTGGCGGCTGACGTGACACGCTTTCCATGTGGTGTGACGGGATTGGTTATTTAAGTAGTCACATCCGTGCGCTGACTCAACTGGTGGAAAATGAGCTTTCTCTGTGGACCGCCTGATCCAAGATCAAATGATCACGATTTGATCCGTGGTTTAGAAAAGGAATCAAAGGCTCTACCGCAAGATTTTGATCAGAGTCATTCATTCCAATCACACAGGATGGACAGCTCATGATCTATCCCATTTACGAGCGATGAAAGACAGATGTCGTCCGTCTTCCCTCGTTCGATCCGAGCTCACCCGAGCTTGGATTGTCTCCAAATTCTTCCCACACCTTCAGGGAAGGGAGACTATTGACCTTCACATATGCTACACAAGCCGAATCGAGCTTATAATGTGAATTTGATCGACTTCAGATGCTTCAGAGCACAAATCAGAGCTGAGATGCACCAAATATCATCAAAATCAGCCCTAATGACCTCTGATTGATGAACAGACTTCGCCATTATGTTCAGAATATTGAAATTAGTCAAAATATAAATATTACATAATCTAAAGATCAACCGAGCAAGCGATCGAGCTATCAATGTGTCGATGGGCATATAGTGGAAGCTATGACGATGTCAGCTCCATTCATTCATGAAATTGATTGAACGTTAATTTGAAACATCAAAATCTATCAAGTAAGATTGTTCACACTCAATTCGGACAAATCTGTGCGAAAATTGAGTGGTCGGAAATGATAACGAGCTTTTTGAGCTGAAATTGATCCAATTTGATGCTGATTTAAACCAAACAACTTTTGATCGCAAAATGGACTGCGATGTTGCGTTCAGAACATCGAAATAACCTTAAATCAATATATATATATATCAACCTTATATTAAGGTTAGCATAAAGTTCGTATTAAAGTTGATTAAATAATAAAAAAATATTATCATAAGGGCTAATAACCTAAAACTGACCGGCCCTAATCCCTTGCTCGACCCGATCACTCTCTCGCGCACATAAAACCACAAGCAAGAGTCGAATCCCCTCTTCATCTCCATCAACCCATGAAGCTCTCCTGACGCATGAACTTCTACCTCCCGCTCTCCCGTTCGAATGGCCAAACTGCACGATCTCTTCAACTCCATCCTTTCTTCTCCTTCAAAATGGATCAGTCCCCTAACCGAAGGACTCTTGCTCATTTTTCTCTACTCAGCCCCGATTGAAGCAAAATTGAATCCCTCTTCCATCTGTCTCCCCTTCGAACCTCAAGGAAATAGTGAGCTTTCTCCTTTTCTCTTCTTCCTCTTCCCTCTCCTTCCCCTTTTCTCTTCTTCCTCCTCCCTCTCCTTCTCCATTTCTCTCATCCTCACAAAACTGAAAATCCCTTTTTCTCTTCTTCCATTTTTTTATTTTCCCAATCTGAAAATCCTTCTCCATTTCTCTCATCCTCACAAAATCGAAAATCCCATTTTCTCTTCTTCCATTTTGTTTCATTTTTCCCAATCCAAAAATCCTTCTCCATTTTCCCTCAATTTCACTTGGTCAAACTCCCTCCTTCCCTTATTCCCTGTGAATCCACCCTTAGCTAACCTCCTTTCCTTCTACAAGAGAGGGTAGCCGAGAGGTAACTCCATCTTCAGGTAGGTTCCTCTCAGTATACCTCGTCACTTCCTCCTCTAATCAAGTGCATAGTCGTTGAATTACCATTCCAATTCCCTTTATCGCATCCGGAGAGCAACAACGTTATCAGGCGATTTCTTCTCTTAGTTTTTGGTATATCCCCCCCGTCTCCCTTAGCTTTGGTGAATGCGCACTAGATTTGAGTTGGAATGTATAAAAGAGGAAATATTATGTGTATGGATTGTATGCTATGTGTTTCTTTGCAGGTTTGAAGGCCTCGTCATGCTCATTGCATGGCCAGATGAAAATCGACGAGGTGTTACAAAACACCATCATCTCATCTCACGTGATGGAAGGCCTCCAAAATTGTTAGATGTTGCTATCCTAGCCTAAATCTTAAAATTTTGGTAAATTTTGGACTTAAGCAAATTAAAATGGAAATCATCTAAGCTTAAAATTAAACAAGAAATGCATAATAAATACAATGATAAGCCTTAAATAAAAAAAAAGAAATATATGGGGAATACTTAAAGAAAGTTTGAAATAAATAAAACACTTACTCGAAATAGAATTAGATTTTCTCCCCTCTCAAACTCTAAGGCAACACAACTTCTCAAACAAGTGGAATGAAATAAAGACCACCTCTTGGCTTTATTTATAGAGATTAGAGGGAGAATGAAGGACCCATTCTTATAAAAAAAATATTAAGTTATGCCTTAATAAGTGAGTTTATGTTCTTGCAAATTTCTCAAATAAAAAAGGGAGGGAGAACTAAACAAGTTTTAACTGAGATGTGGGAGGAGTTAAATGTTAAGTTCATAAAAGAATTATAAAAAAACTTGAAGTCCAGTCATTCACTAAATATGAAACCTAATGTGGAATTAGGGACATTGGAGTTGATGCTTGTTTATGTGAATAGAGTCTCTTATTGAATACTCAAAGTGTTAAATTGACAAACAAGTAATCATAAAAAATAATTGAACAATTGAAAATTAGGCTATCGAAAGAAGTAGGAATCTTGATTGAACATCAAATCAAAGCATAAGAGAGCCTCTTGGAATTAAGATATACTCTTCAAATATACTCAAATAAATTAAAGAAAATTAAAGAATTCATTAGAGATTTTCCATGAGATCAAATGATTGTTAATAAGCATAAGCGATGAATCCTAGGAAAATGTTTGAAGTATATTCATCACCTTATTAAATACTCGAATTAGATTAAGGAAAAATTGAGTATAGTCGGTGATGAATTTGAGAATTGTCATAAGAGAGAGTCTATTGAATATTCAAAGACTAATCAACTTTGGATAAAAGAAAGTAATTCAGTATTAATCTGAAAAATCTAATAAGATATTAGCCCAATTTACAACACCTTCTACCCAATTCGCATAAAGAAAATAGAGGCATTAATTAAGGCATTCTTAAATAAATTCGTATGGGCCCCGACACTATGCTGAATATTTAGATTCAAGTGTTTGAGGATGTTGTGCAGATTGTTTCCTGATTTAGTCTTAGGATTGGGTCCGGGTTAACAAAACCTAAAAATCTATTATAAGAATTTCAACTTAGTAAAATATCTGAGAAGTTAATTCTGACATGTGATAGTAGATCGATCCTCTTATGAAATAGGGTTGGCGGATCTAAAGTTCTCAAATATATTCGATTCAATTAATTAACTACCCCGATGATGGCTGTGTTGAATGGTGATTTCAACCGGAGGGATCAAAATGTGATTCTAATTTCAAATCAAATTAACTCAAATTAATTATTAATCTAAAAAATTGCTTAAATAAAATTTAATCATTTAAAGCTTAAAGCAAAACTCAATCTATCCACCTTCCACAACTATTTGTTCAAGGTGACAAATTAAGAAAACTCTAGCTCATAAAGGAGCCAATGTTAAATCAAGTATTCTACTATATTCACTCTCAATCAATCTCATGCCAGTAAGGGCATGGCTCGTGTCCTCTGCGTGGCTTGGCTTGTAGGCTTCACAGATGATGCAGTTATGACCAGAGTCCTCTGATCGGGTGGTTTAACTAGAAAGGTTCCATTATATCGTAACACATATGCTCCCCAATGGCTCAACCCTTTGAGTTGTGAATCATAGGGTACACTTGATAGGGCAAAAATCCCTCTGTCAGCTATGATAAACTTAAGCTTGTCTCCTTAGAAAAATATCACCCCAGGTCTACAAGGATTTCTTGGACAATGCATGTGTTCGATAAGGATCCTTCGTTGGGTCGACTACCTCCCTCTAACTAAGTAGACTAGGGACCACCCTGGATCATGGGATCTAGATCACGCGTCATCATTCTCCCCATCCTCTTTAAGTTAAAATGATGAATTTTATAATGACTAGCCTTAATCGAAAGTTCTCTCTCACTTATTGAGAGGGGTAATTAACTATAGGTACTTGCGCCTATAAGAAACCTGGAACCAGATCTAAAGTCGCAAAATGAGGGTGAAATCTCTAGGTAGTGTCTTATCTACTATTCCATTTGCCTTCAAATTACACTCTCTTCAATCCTCATTGTCCATAAAAATTTTGGAACCCATAGATTTTCATTGGGGATAGATTCTCTTTCCATCTTTGGTTAGTCATATGTGCTATAGTAGCAATAAAATATTTGAAATTTAAAATAAAAAATGGTGATTTAATGTGTAATAAATTCAAATTACTAATGTATGAGGCTCTTTGTCGAATGTCTATAGAGTATATCTTTATTACACTATTATTTTATTCTATAGTATCTCTGCATTTTGAAAGTATGGGGTGAAATAATAATTACTAATTACTAATCCCCATCTTTCACTTTTTTGAATGGATCTACAGCACTCTTTTCCTTTGTCTAGCTAGGGCATAGTACATCGCTTAACCAAATGCCATCATCAACAGGAGATGTTGGAGCTACCATTAATTTGGTAGCCATAGCGCTGAAGTACCCATTACACTCATCTGAGGTCATACTAGAAGGCCTCAGGTTACTGAAGTTTGTATTCATCATGCTCGCCAACCAGTTCAGTAGCCAACCACTATTAAGGAGTTCTCCTGACAGAGAACTTCAGTTTTTAAAAGATTAGGTCAATCTGAAGCCCCGTGATGAAAAGAACCATCAGTGGACAAACTGTGTCTTTAATGCCTCATGGTACAATTGTTTCACCGATTGAACCTTTCGTACCTAGAAAGCATGATCATGAAGCTTCCTCATCAGGAAGCAAATTAACCAGAAGGCAGAGAAGAAGAGAAAATGCTGAGCTGAGGGCTCAGTAGATCCCATTCAAATGATCTAGTGAATAAGCAATACTGTCACCAGAAGCGAGTATTCCTACCCATAACAACTTTGATAATCTAAAATGGGTAAAAAGGAATAGCTCTAATGGTGAGGTGAAGCAGTCTTTCTAGACTCAACAATGTCAAGCTCCACCACCACAGAGGAGACAAAAATATTATTCTCTAGAATACATAAAGTTCTTAAAGTAGCTAAGGAAAAGGCTTGATGAAAAGAAAATTTCAAAGGCACAGACAATTGAAAATCTGAAACCATGCCAAGGAGGTTGCCATCTCTTAGTAACTAGTCATCAAGCCAAGTATGCTTCACGGTGAGCATCGAGCATGACACTTGGACGCATGTCCAAGAATCTCTAAAGGTCACAAAGGATAAGCGGTATGGAGGCCAAGGTCTGTGATGAACTCTTGAAGAATGGAAGAGGTGTGACATCGATACACATATTCAAAATTTATCTCAAATAACTCATCAAAAGTGGATACCTAAAAGAAAGGATATCGTGAAAGTTTGTGAATTCTCTGATCATCGATCAAATTCACTGAAGGTTGACTTTGTCGATCCTTTAATGGAAAGTGTTTGTTTCATACATAGTGATAAAAAATGCAAAAAAAAGGCGATAAAGAGGACACTATGGAAGTGGAAGTCTTCTATATGATCGGGATATAGATGAACTTTTCCACTATCAAACATGGATCAGGAACTAAACTTGAATTGACACTTACGAAGAAGAGTCTTCACAGAAGCAAGTAGAAGATGGATCTTCAATCTCTACTGAAGAGGAAGAAGAAGAAGATCAAAATGAGAAAGAGATCATGGGTGTTGAAGCTGTTTATATGGTTGAACTAGAAAATGATCAGCCTGGTACACGCTTTTATAATCAGCATCGTCGTTCAGCCCAAGCAATAACTGTCCCTGCAAATACACAAGGAGAATGACAGTCAACTTCTTCCCCTGAAAATGAGCAAGGAGCAGAACAATAATAATAAATAGAAGAAGAAGAGCCTATACTTGTTGATCATGGCACTAGCTAGAGAGTAAAGACAAATGCAGCGTCAAATGGAAGTCAAAGATAAGAAAATTGCACTTGGTACAAGATGAATGACATGATGGTATAAATGAATATCATGATGGATATATTGCAGAAGAATATCACATCAACTATAGTAACTATTTTATCTCCTAATCAACAGACAGCTAATAATATAAATTATATACCATTCAGTACCTCAAGCTCATAGTACATGTTACACATGAAGCGAGGAATGAAGTTAACCAACTACCTCTTCAGATAATTCAAAATATGGCTAACACACTTGGAACAGTAACAACTGCTCAGCTAGAAATAATAATTAATTTAAAGATAAAGGCAGTTATAGCTTCAGAATAGGTTGAAAAATTGGTGAGTAAGGTCGCCTTACCCAAATAAATATGATCAAGTGTTGTACCCAAAGTTACTCGGTCAAAATTTAATACTTTCAGTGGGATTAGTAACCCAAAGCAACATCTAGCCCAATTTAAGGCTACTTGTGGTAACACAGGAGGGAATGATGAGAGTTTGCTTTTATCGTCATGACGACCTCTTGCTTTAGAGTGGTATGCAGAATTACCTAATGATTTGGTTAAAATCTTTGCTGAGTTAGAGATAATATTTGTGAAGAGGTTCGTTAGTGCAATCGAGAAAATAACAATCCGACTTACCTTGCCGACAAGAAGAAAAGATGAGTCAGTGACAAAATTCATAAGTCATTGGCATAACCTAAGTATGAAAATGAGCAACAATTAGAAGAAGAACATGCGATCAAAATTGCTAATGGGCAATATGGATGATAAATGGCACCATTTTTTTATATGTAACCAAAATTAGTATTAAGAGGCAATGATAAACCTGCTTTTCCAAGTGGTGGGGAGTATCAAAATAAACAAAGAGATGATGAGAATGTGGTCATCTCTAAGAGAAAAAAGATGAACAAAATATTCCTTTAAAAGGGATAGTGTGGCTAAATTATTTTAGAAAGCGGTCAAAGTTGGTCTACAATTGAGAAATTAAAGACAAGAAGGCGATCAAGTCGACAATCCAAATTATTGTCCCTATCATGATGATGGTCATCTATTGAAGGCTTATGTCTTCAAAGATTAACTAAAAAGAGTATGAGGTTACATTATAAGATAGTGTTCTAGTTAACCAAAAGGAGTCTACAAGATGATTACATCTTCTTCTATATCATCCATTAAAGACAAAAGAAAGAAAAATGATTGATTGAAGAATGGGAAATTGTAGTCTCTAAGAAGATTGAAAATGTATTGAAGAACTAAAGGTGTCCCTAGTGTTAAGTGGAAATCAATACTTGAACCTATATAGACTTGAAAGAAATGCTTAAACTAAGTATTTGAGATTCTCAACAGCATTTTGACAAGGCTACTTCATCACAGCATGAGGAACAGTCTACTAAACACAGGCCACATAAATCAAATAAGCAGTTAAGAAAAAGAACATCAAGAAGAGAACTGCAACTCAAAAGATTATTAATAATTTAGAGTATCACCGGTGACAAGACCATTTAGGCTTGGACTTTATGCTAAACTTCATATTGTTGAATCGAATGAAGAAGATAATCATGAATCTTGTCCAATAGAGACATGTCGAATCATTTATGTGATATCAGATGTTCTTCAGCATCAATTACTCCAAAATGACAAGGGTAGTCAGACAGAATCGAGCAACCCATCAAAATTATTCTCAGAAAGAAAAAAGAGTCTGAGGAGTTAACATCTGAATTTTGTTTAATGACTCAACAAGAAGATAATAGTTCGGATGAAGATTTATGTTTTCTCCCAGAGAAGAGTTGGACATCGATATCATCATTATGAAATGTATGAAGTTGAAAATGAGTCTAGCCCTTTGGTCAATCCTCCAGAATAAGAAGTGAATTTGAAGAAACTATCTCTTCAAAGGAATCTAAGCAAGATAAGGTGATTCAAGTTCAGTTGAGAAGTGGTAAAGTCTTACCACCTTCATCAAAAAAAAGTAAATGCAAATAAAGACAAAGGCAAACAATTGAAGTCAACGAAGATATCATTCCAAAAAATCCCAAACTAAAGCCTAAATCAAGCGAAAAGATAAATTATAATATTCTATCACATGAGAAAGATTCATGCACTGGTGTGAGCATCTCTTGATGTCAAAAGACCTCAAAGAAACTTTGATACATGCTCTCAAAGATTTGAAAAGTTATGAAGCTTACTTTGTCGAAAGATGCATGACCGAATCATTGTAAACTCAAGATCTCTCAGTAATCATATTTTTTGAAAAAGATCTTATGTTGGGAACAATAGATCACAACCATCCTCTATATGTTACCGTCGAGAGTGATGGCATCTTAATCAGCTGAATATTTGATCCAGGTTCTTCTATCAATCTTATGAGCCTAAAAATATTAAGAGGATTATCACTTGATATCCAACATCATGGGAGAGATAAGTTGATGGTTCATGATTTCAATGAGAAAGGGCAGAAAATCCTAGGTTCTTTTACCCTCCCGCTCAAGTTTCGGGATTTATATACATAAGTCAAGTTTCATATAATCGATGTCGATTCATCATTTAGAGCTCTCTTAGGTCAACCATGGCTGCATGAGTATGGCATGGTCTCATCAACTATGCATCAGTATATGAAATACCTAAAAGAGGGGGAAGAGTTCAGAATTTCTAAAAACCTACAAACATTCTCCATCCACAAAGCAAAGATCTATGAAGATGCAAAATATTTCATCCCTAAAGAGCCTAAGCCAACATAGCCTCTTGAAGAGGTAGCATCCACTTCAAGAACTAAAAAGCAACTGCACAATGTGAAAAAGCAAAAGCAAAGAGGAAGAAAGAAGGTCATGCCAATTTTCTTTTAAAGCACTTGACTTTACACCTAAATCAAGAAGATTAGTTCCTCATTTGGGAAGTGACACACAAGAAGAAGAAAATATTCTTGTCAAACCTAAGGGAACTTATAAACTTTTAAGAAAGATAAAGTATGAAATAAGTGATTCTGATTTAGACTATGATTTTGAATCTACTTATAGAAATAGAGTTCAGATGGTCGCATCAAGAAGGATAGCTCATTTGGCAGTGTTAGGGGACTCCTTCAAAATTATACCCATCCCTTAACAGTACTTCAAAGAAATCACTCCACTGGAGGTTCATAACATTGAAGAATTGATAACATTCTATGTGTTGTTGTTGGGTGAGAGTGGTGGAATAGGGACTCTATTATACAAATCTTAAGAGTCTCAGCCTCGCAATTCTGATCGGCCTACTCAACATGAAAATTCTGAGGAGATAGCACCAAGAAGAATACCAATATACTATCCACAGAAATTGTGAAGAATGATGCATAAGCTTGGAATTCATATTGGAACTACTAAAAATAGAACTCAAATCTTCAATAATATGTGGAGCCAAAGAAGTCCTCAGGCATCACGAAGAAGTGATAAGTTTATCACTAAAGGTCTTGGGTTCATCCACAAATCTCATCAAAATAAAGTTTGTTATAATATAATAGAAGCTTAGATCGAAACTAATAGTGATGAAGAAGATGACCTCCATGAAATTCTTCTTACAAACGATAAAGAAGTAGAAGTCAAGCCTGCGCCTGAAGTACTCGAAGATGGTGGACAAATAGCTACTATGGATGAACTTAAAGAAATCAACCTAGGAGCTGAGAATGATCCCCATCAACTTTCATCAGTGTCCTTCTACTTGATGAGAAAGTTGAAGAGCTAAAAATGCTACTTTGTGAAATCAGGGATTGCTTTTTCTGGACATATTCTGAAATGTAGCAGTTCATAAACTTGCTATTAAACTAGATACGACATTTGTTAAGCAAGATCCTAGGTGAATGAGATTGGAGATTGAAAAATAGGTAATTATAGAAACTAAAAAGTTGATCGAAGCAAGCTTCATCTAAGAGGAGAAGTATGCATATTGGATAGCCAGCATTGTCCCAGTTAGGAAGAAGAACGGTCAAATCCGTGTCTGCATTGACTTCTGGGACCTAAATAAGTGTCCAAAAGATGACTTTGCTTAATATCGAACTACTAGTGGACAATACTTCCAACTATGATATGTTCTCATTCATGCAGATCATCGAGGATACAATCAAATCAAGATGGCTCCCAAAGATGAGAAGCACCATCATTTAAGATTCTGGTATATTTAGTCATTCTTGATTGAAAAATGTTGCTACATACCAAAGAGCCATGACATATTTTTGATGAGTTGATTCACGAAGGTGGAATAATATGTTAATGATTTGGTGGTGAAAAAGCTTAAATGAAAATCACTTTGAAGACTTGAGAATTGTATTGGAGAGAATATGATCTCAAGATGAATCCTCTAAAATGTGCATTGGTATCCACCAAAATTCCTTGGGTATATTATGCATAGAGGAATTGATCTGCTAAAATCAACTATTGGAGATGTCTCCATGAAAGAGTTTACATCATCTTCTTTACAAGGATAGCTTGCATTCATCCAATTTATATAAAACCTATCGGCGTTAAACCATTTGCAAAGTTGATGAAGAAGGATGCTTGTTGACCTCATTTTTGGATGAGCTCTCAACCTCTCCATCTTAGACATAGGACTTCTCTTAGACACTAAGATTTTCTTAGTCTTAAGACACTTCTAGTGATTAGGTGAACACTCAACCACGAAGACTTTAAAGAGTTAGCCATAGGATTAGGTCATGCCTTAGGGGTGTTAGAAAATTTTCTACCTTATAGCTTGAACCAAATCCTCACTTCCTTCCTTCAAGTCAAATTTCAAAACTCAACCAAACTCAAATCAACTTCAAAATCAAATCAACTCCAAGATCAAACCAAACTCCAAAGTCAAATTCAAATCAACTCCAAACTCATATCAAATTCAACTTGAATCAAACCTTGAACCAATTTCAATGGATTTTCTCAAATCATGAATCAATTCCAAATAATTAAAATCCATAACCAAATTCAAATTCCAAAAATATTTCCTAAGCCCTCTCATTATCTTATGGACTTAGCTTCAAATCAAATCAATTCAAATTTAAGAAATTTTCTCATAACCCATTTATATTCTCATTTATATTCACAAATATAAATGAAATATAAATTCAAATATCCAAAACCAAATCCAAAACTCAAACTCAAATTCAAAAATTCAACTTAAGCCTTTCAAGTCAAATCCTTGAACTTAGCCAAATCAAACTCAAATCAAGCCAAACCATTGAATTTTCTTCATGATTCAATCAATCCTTCAATCATGGATCCAAATATAAGCATAAACTTCAATCCTCAAACCATAACTAAATTCAAAAAATCAAACCCAAGTCAAACTCATGTTCACCCTTTTGAACTTGAAATTGTAAGATGAATCAAAACACATTTGACTTCAAATCTCTTGCAAATGGATTTATATTTCAATCATAAATCCATATGTGAGTTCAACCAAACTTGAATCAAGCCTTGATCAAGCCAACTAAACCCAATTGGCTCACTTGACCAAAAGTGGCCAATTTGACCTATGAACCAAAATTAATTCAATCCAAATCAAAGTGAATTAAGCCAATCCAAACTTCATGTCATGTTTTGATCATCATAGGTTAATCAATTGTCATGAATTAGGTCAAACTAAGTCAACTAGCCCGTTGACCAAGTCAACCCCACCATGAACCCAAAACTAGCAAATTGCAGCCTAAACCAAATTGATTGCAACCAATGGCTCAAGTTCACTCAAATTGATTATTGAACTTGACCAAATCCTCAATTAAACCCAATTTGACCAATTGGCCAACTAGACCAACCCAATTTATCTTAGGTCAAATCAGACCAAAATCAAATTAAACAAAAATTGATTGAAACCAAGCTTGCAACATATTCCAAATGATCAACCAAACCCAAACCAAGTCATGATTCAAGCCAATTTGGTCAATTGGGTCAAATTGGTCAACTTAGCCCAAATCGATCTAAAGGATCAAATTGGCCAAAATTCAAATTAAACCAAATTAATTGAAACCATTTGAACCAATACAATAAAAATGATCATTTGAACATGACCCAACTCTTAGTTTGACCCAATTTGATCAATTGGTCATCCGAACCCATTTTGACCCGATTTGACCCAGGTCAAATTAACCTAAATTAAAACAAATGAACTTCAAATGACATGAAATTTGGTCCAACTTATTTTTGACTCATTTTAAATCTTCTCAAATCAAATTCAATGCCAAATGACACTTTGCCTTTGGGTCAAGGGCATCCCATGAGAAAAGACACTTTCCCAAGTGATCATTTCTCTTCCTTAGCCACTTGGCACTCATCCAATGGTCCACATAGGCACCAAAGACACTGATTTTCTGACCCAAGGAGTGGTTGGGCAGCCATGACTCATGGGGAGGTGAAATCACCTCACCTCTCCCATTGGAACACTTGGCATGAAGGAATCTCACCTCCCCTTGGCTAGGACACCCATTTGTCCTTCATGGCGCCACTTTCCATGCCTTAGCCAACCATGAGCCACCTAGCATGATTCTCTTCCATTCCCAACCACCCTAAGACAAATGATATGAGTATGGAGCCAAAACTTTAAACAAAAGGTTCATTTTTGTTCATTTTTCATTCCAAGGCTTTAGAGGCTGAAGCATTCACCCATTTCCCTCATTCTCCCTCTCCTAGAGCTCCCAAACCCATTAACAATCACCCCCACTTCATTTTGGAGAGAAATACTTCAAAACTAAGTGGATTTCGATAAGGAAACGGTGATCACCGGAAGAAACTTCATTTTGATGTGAAGGCAAGGATCCAACCTCATTCCAAGTCCTCTTCCATTACTCAACAACGTGCTCGGGTCATCACCGCCTCCGAAAATCATCCCTAGTGAGGTAACTTTCAAAAACTATAACCGGCCTTAGGATCCTTCATTTTATGATGACTTTTCACATAATTTTTAGGAATTTACCTTAGATAATCCCGCATTTTTACTTTAAATCATCCCAATTCGAAAATATAATTTTTTTTGGTGAATCGATGCAAAATGAGTTTATTTGGACAAGTTTTCATTTAAAATCTCTCTTTTACTTCTTCACCGGCGGCAAGCAAAACCGATCGTGGTTCACAGGATCGGATGGCTCGGATCGAGGGTGGATCGCACGATCCGGCCCTTTAGATTTCTCAATGCGATCTGGACCATCCGATCGTGCGGCTCGCGATCGGACAGCTCAGATCGTGCGATCCTGGCCTTTAGATCACGCTAGCTGATCTAGACTGTCTGATCTGCGATCGGACGATCCAGAATGAATCGCGGGTCACCATCCTGTGCGCTCACTGGTTTTCCCGCCCAATAGCTGACACGGCACCGCACGTTGCCGCCTGACGCGCACGTGCCACGCAGCACCGTGCATCCAATCACACGGCGTCACATGGCATCGCATTGCCATGTCAGTGCCGCACACTGCGCTGACTGTGCTAAATAAGAAAATCTAATTTTTTTATTTAAAAAATTACTTTAAATCACCTGAAACTTAAAAAATTCATAGAAAATAAAGTGCTTAAATAAAAATTGTAAATAATGACTCATTGGATTCGTCCTTCTGAGAGGAATCCAACAAATCCAAAATATTCAAATTTTCTGAGTATTTTGATATTAATTTGAGTTTTAGTAAAAAAATCAAATTTTATTAATTAAACCAAAAATACATGTCAGATTAAGTTGAAATTTTAGAGATTAAAATTGATGTTAAAATACACCTACGAAAAAATTTTAAGTCAAAATGACCTTTGACTTAAAAGATATTGAATTTTGAGTGTCAAATGATTTATTTTAATAAAATAAATTAACAAACTTCATAAAATCACTTAAAGCAATTGAAACTTCAAAAATACATAACTAATTATAGAAAAATCTAAAAATATAAACTCAAGTTTATTTTAAAGATATTTCATAGGAGAATCCAAAAAATATATTTTTAATTGAATTTGAATAGTAAATTTTCCTTAATTAGGGTTTATTTGAAAACTTAATAACTTAATTACTCCCTAACAACTTCATTAATTAATTCTAAACTTCTCAAGCATGCTTAGTGGGATGACTTCTACCTCCCCTAATTTTGTTGAAATTTATTAATGAGTTAATTAGAGAAATTAATTAATTAACCCCTAATCACTCTCTTAATGTAATTAAGGTTAATTAAGTATGTGAACAGTGGTATAATTCCTTGATTAAGTTAATAAAACTTTGTTTAAGTGATTAGGAGGTTTATGGGATAATTTGGGATATTTTTCTTAAGCTATTCCCTAAACCCCCTTTCTTCCTTAATCCAAATCTAATTAAGAGTTAATCCACTAATGATCTACTTAATTAATCAAATCAAATTCTCAAAACTAAAATTAATCTAGAAACTTAATCAATCCTTCTTGATTAGATATTTAGGTGTTCAATAACTTAAGTAAACTAAAGAAAATCATACTAACCCTTATATGTGGGAAAGGTTATGAAAGTACTTAAATTAAACCCTTTAGCTTAATTAATCATTAATAGTGAGCCAATTGTATTAGGTACCTTTCTTTCCTATGATGCATCACTGATTTAAATTCCTTATGATTTTATGTCATACATTGGCTCATAATTATTTGATTAATTATGTTAAAGTGGTATATGTAAGGGGTAATTAATGAGCTCAATCTACACATTAACCTAACCAAAGTATAAAATTAATCTAATCACCTAAAAATTAAACTAAAATAATATACACATGTGGGAATGTGTAAGGACTAGCAAACCTTCTCACACTTTCCTAATTCAAATCAAACTCAAAATAAAATGAAAGTCTTTTTAACAACTTTCGATTCTCTTTAAATAATCTTACTTCATAAGATTGTCTTTAAGAATTAATTAGAGTGAATGAAATTACATGCTTACATCACTTTATTTCTTTCCTAGCATGCTAAATGTGTATGTCATATGAGTTTCATACATTCATGCTTTTCAAAAAATCAAATTCAAAATGAAATATTTTCTTTATGTCAAATTGCATGTTTTGGCTAAAGTAAAAAATATGAGTGGCTATTATTACTATTAAATTCAAAACTATTTTCAAAATCTATAAATCAAATACCTAAAATTTAAAGTGTGTTACTTATAATTATTTATAAGCTTGCATGTGGATATAAATATGAAGATATGCATAGTGTACTTTTCTTTCTCTTTTCTTTTAGCATAGTTTTGAATAGGATTTGGCAAAGTATATAGTTCATTTGAAAAGAACATAACACTTGCCTAACTCCATTCCTATTCATTCCTATGCTATTACTTAAAGAAGGACATCCACACCTACACATATAAATTGCATAAACAAATCAAACAAACAAATACAAACTTTTGTATCTTTCTTTTCCATCCATTTCTTTTATGCATATGCTTGTATTTAAGGAAAGTGGTATATTAGCCTGGACAACCCCGGGGTTGCATGGCCTTAAGTAGCCCTAAGTAGGTCTTGTAACTTACACCCTTGGTTAATAATGGAGTCATACTCACATATGCATTTCAAACATACATGTGTGCATGTGAAAAATGGATAAGAAAACCTCTTTTCTACTTAATGAAAATCATGCATCATAAAGCATTCCAAATTTTCTTAAACAACCTCTCTTAGCATTCATTATTAAGGTATGTTAAATACTTGCATCGCATGTATAGATATGCTTAGGATTCATTCATGTGCATGATACATATGCTGGAAAGAAATAAAAATGTTGTGTGTTTTGTGATAGTAATTCACTTTACTTAATCTTAAAATACATTTCTTTTTTAATAGGTTTGTTTAGAGAAAATCTAAACTTAGGATTAATTAAAATACATAATAAAATATTCACTAAACAAAAATCATTAATGAACCTACCTTAGAAATCACTTAAGATAGAGAGGAAAGAGAAGTTCTCTTCTCTTTTCCTCTCTTTACAACCTTTAGTAATTAAGTAGGTTCATTCAAACCAAATCAAATCATCAAATAAAATTAACCCATATCAACTAAATAACTTAAATGAGACCACCCTTCTAAGTTGAACATTTTCACACTTAGAAAATCCTAACCTTAAAGCTTAGCTAAGCATACCACACAAACCTTACATGACACACACATTAGGCTAAGTCCCCACTTTTAGTCCTATGTTAGGGTTGTGCATGATTTGATGTTTGCTTTTATTTTGTGATGTGATATTTTAGTCTGGATGTTAGGGTGTATGTGCGTAGAATGAATGGTAGGACCATTTAGTCTAATCATTATTTTCTATAGGAGATTATGCTTAAGGGGCACTTTAATAAAAATGTAACTTTTTTTTGATGTGCAGGTTGCTTATACCCTTAAGCATAATCCAAAATAAGCCAGGTGGACTTGGTTACCCATGTGTGGGGTGATAAGTCCAATTTGTTTATATACATGCTTAGGAATGTGTGATTTATTTAGCTAATCTCTATTTTGTAGGTTTTATTTAGATTT
This sequence comes from Cymbidium sinense, assembly GCA_021442155.1. Lineage (NCBI taxonomy): Eukaryota > Viridiplantae > Streptophyta > Magnoliopsida > Asparagales > Orchidaceae > Cymbidium > Cymbidium sinense. The sequence continues at coordinate 125,664,892 of CM038220.1, read as the reverse complement.
ACTTGTTCCCTTTTCATGTACTTTTGCAATTATGATTTTGGAATGATTGTTATGGGAGATTAGGATGAGCATTGATTATAAGATCACATCTTATGTACCATGTGAAGCCTTTGGAGTATCCACATTCCAACCATCCAAAAGAAGGAACCAAAAGAAGAAAGAAGAAAGAAGAAAAGAAGAATGAAGAAATGAAGAATGAAGACCCCCATAACATAAATTCTTCGCTTAATTGTAATTAATTCATTTGTAATCCAGGTTGTATAAGGGTAGAAGCTACCCAATTTATTTTTTTTGGGTTTATGATGGTGTTGGACGACACTTGACTTTTTTTTTCTTTTGTTAGCTTTATAAAATATTTAATATTTTGTTTAGCTTGTGCATTAAAAATGGCATATTTTCCTAGTTTCTTCCTTGCTTTGATGTATGGCTGGATGATGATTAGGCTCTTAGAAAAAAAATAAATCTTCAACCAAATTAATCAACTCAAAATTAAAAATAATCAACTGATAACCTTATTTAAAGTCTAAGTTAAAATCAAGATAAAAGAATTAGCAACCCTTAGTGGATGAGCATTTTTTCTAACATCATGCATAAAAAAAAGTATTATTTCACTCTTGGTTGGAGGGCTTCCAGCTTTGTCAGAGAATTTGGCTTGACCTTTGAGAGCCATGGTGGAAACACACCTCCTTTATTGCTGATTTTGGCCTACAATCCAATTTCTCAAGCATTAGGCATATGAATCCTATAAGCGTGAGTCAAATGAATTGTCCAAAATAAATAAAATATATGAAAATTTGCATTAGATTTAAGTCATTAATCATGCCACGATCTAGTCTCTTAGAGGATGTGTTTAAGGACTTAATCTCTTTCTAAATAAACTATAGCTATCTTTCATAAAGCATAAGACTTGCCTACATGAATTTAAAATCGTATGAGGAGTTAGTTGGCCACCCCAGAGGTTGTAAGTCCAACATGATTTATCCTCTCTTGTGGAGGTAAACCATCTGCCCATTTTTGCCTTAGATTTAGGTCGTACTTTTGGCCCTCGCCAAAGCTCCCTATATTTAGATTTTGAGGTTGTTTCTCCCTTATGGGTCATAAAATAAATCCTCACCTCTTAGGCATTTTCCATAACTTTGTATGGAATTATAAGCTCTAAACTTCTAATAAAAATTCAATTCAAATAAGTAATTCAATTTCAAAATTGTAAAGCCCAACCAGTAGGATAGTTTGGGATGTTTACTAGGCTTCTTAGTATCCTAAACATCCCCTACTCACCTCCATTTGGCTTCGAAAAGAACTCCCTCCTCTTGATCAATCCCACTTGATTTGCTAAAATAAACAATCGATTGAGTCCTACCTATTGAAATCTTTGGAGACATGATCATTTACCTTAATCGAGTATTCCTAAGAAACCCCTTCCTTAGGATGTAATTAACTATGGGCTTACCCAGAAAACTTAACGAACCGTTTAAAATAAACCCTACTTTACTTTTCCATGTAAAGTATGGGAAGAATCTCTACATATGCACTGTCCTTAGGAGTCCTTATTTAGGTGATTAGGTCCATTGTAGGGTGGTGACTTCTATTTTTCAAGATAGTACACCTCTCCTAAATGTCCTACCGGATCACCCTAATAAGAACATCTACGGATCTACATGGTGTCCCAACTAAAGGCGTATATTTCTATTTTTATTTATCCTCTTCAAAAGGATAGATGAAGCGAAAATATTTTCACCAGATTTTTTCGACTTTCTTTGGGGAAAGTTACTCTCTCCATCTTTGGTAAATGATCGTTGTCTTCAAGTATCGATAGTGGCTTTGTATTTTATATGAATTTGAGACTATCCTTCTTTTAGTTGGCACTTAGTTTATTTCATCCTTAAGCTAAGCTACATCTTTAGGTTTTAGGATCTCATTCCATGAAGGTCTTAAAACCTCTATTGGGCTCCCCATTAGGTGAAAATAGAAATTTAATAAAAAAGAAATAACTAAAGACTTTCTCCTTACTATTTCTTTGGTAAGGAAAGGTTCATTCAAAAATAAAGAAAGAATAAATCCTTTTATGAAAACATCATCTTTCCAAAAAGCACTTTTTCAAAATGCAGATAATAAAATATTTTCATAAAAATTTTGCAAACCAACCTCATCTAACAATCTTCGTGATTGTTATATGTAGGGCCTTAAAAAAATAAAATAAAATAAAATAAAATAAAATCCAAAATCATTCTTTTCAAAAAGTACAAGTGAACTTCCTTATTCAATTTATTAAATGAGGACTTACTTTCCAAAATCAAAATCAACAATCATATTTTCTAAAGCACAAATGAATATTTTCATTCAATATACTCAAGTTTATTGAATGAAAGTTTTCATTTTCAATCAAGTCAAATTTTCCAAGAGAACAAATGAACACTTTCATTCAATATACTCAAATTTATTGAATGAAGGTTTTCATTTTCAATCAAAATCAATAATCACATTTTCCAAAAGTACAAATAAACACTTTCATTCAATATACTCAAATTTATTGAATGAAGATTTTCATTTTCAATCAAAATCAACAATCACATTTTCCAAAAGACAAATGAACACTTTCATTCAATATACTCAAATTTATTGAATGAATTTTTATTTTCAATCAAAATCAACAATCACATTTTCCAAAAGCACAAATGAACACTTTCATTTAATATACTCAAATTTATTGAATGAAGGTTTTCATTTTCAATCAAAATGAACAATCACATTTTCCAAAAGCACAAATGAACATTCCATTCAATATGCTCAAATTTATTAAATGAAAATTTTCATTTTCAATCAAAATCAACAATCATATTTTCCAAAAGCACAAATGAATATCTCCATTCAATATACTCAATTTACTGAATGAAGATTTCATTTCAAAATAAGAAACAATACAATCATCTTTTCAAAATAAAATCAACAAACACCTTTTAAAAAATCAAAATTAACAATCATCTTTCCAAAATTAAAGCAACATTTGAATCTTTATTTAGCATACCCAAATTTGCTAAGTGAATATCCCCTTTTCAAAATAAAATCAATAAACATCTTTTCAAAACATAAAATAACATTTGGATCTTTCATTTAGCATACCCAAATTTGCTAAGTGAAAATCCTCTTTTTCAAAATCAAAATACATTTGGATTTTCTTAGCATACCTAAATTTGCTAAGGATCCTCTCTTCAAAATAATCAAAATGAAATACATCTGGATTTTCTTAGCATACCTAAATTTGCTAAGAATCCTCTTTTCAACAAAATCAAAACAAAAGCACACTTGGATCTCCTATTTAGCTCACCTAAATTTGCTAAGTAGAAAACCTCTTTCCAAAAAATCAGGAGAACAAAATCAATCACATTGGATCTTTTATTTAGCATACCTAAATTTGCTAAGTAAAGATTCTCTTTTTCAAAAATAACAAAATATTTGGATTCTTCATTTAGCATACCCAAATTTGATAAGTGAATAATCCATTCTCAAAATTCACATGATTCACACAAAACAAAGCAAACAAAGAAAAAGAAGAAATTATTTTCAAACATCTCACTTAACATACCCAAATTTGCTAAGTGAGTAAAATCCAAAAATCACAAATCAAAAATAAAATCAATTGAACCTTTACTTTAACATACCCAAATTTGTTAAATAAAGGGTCCTCAAAATCAAAATTAAAAATTCAAATATGAACCTATAGAAACATCCCTTCAAACAAAAATATTTGAACCCATTTTTAACATATCCAAATTTATTGAAAATAGATTTTATATCCAAATAATTCCTCTTTCCAATCAAAATCTCGAAATCTATTCTAAATCATTTGAACTCGACTTAACATTTTCAAAATGTTAAGTATGAGCTCAAATTATAAATTCTAAATTCAAAGTCAACCTGAATCTGATTCAAGTTTGTTTTCAATATTGTAGACTTTGTTGACATCGGTTTGATTTAGTCTTACGAAATGGTTGCAAGTATGTATTTACCTTTCCCCACTAGATGAACTTGGCCTGGATCATGCCGCCTTCCCTGCGATTGCCCACCTCATTCATTTTGGATGAGGTTTTGAGGTGAGATTACTGTGAGGGCACTCCCCTCACCTGTACAGACCACGGATGCGGGTAGAAGCCATCATTCAGATTTATAAGCTCTGACTCGATATTCCCTCACTCAAGAGGAAGGCGGTGGTAGTTCCTGATGTCGGCGATCAATAGTGCTGTGGCGGCGCAGCTCTTATTTTTGTGTTGCCCTAGTGAGGGCTAGCACCTACTCATTAGCACCTTCTAAGGGGAAGGCACCCCTGATCCCAGGGATAGTCTCTCTTGCTTTTGAGGTCAAGCTCTTACTCTGCCCGCCCCACCAAGACTCAAAGAAGGAACAAAAACTGCATGATTAAGCGGTACTATACATGCATTGCCAGGGAGATGGAGGTAGCTCCACGGTTAGTTGTATAGGAGTTGCCCACTTTGATTTCCCCGCTAGTTACAGCGAGCCCATTCCATCCTCTCTCACGGGTGCCCGGGAGGATGGAGGATCTTCACCTCCACCCCACTTTGATTCCCACTGTGGTCAGCGAGAAGGTCATATCGGCCTTCGTTCGTTCGTTAGTTGGCGAGCTCTGGATGTTCGAGTGGCAATTTGACTTGAGATCTATTATCCCCCACAGCATGAGAAGGCATCTACAGTGGGAGAGGGCCAGGGAGGCCCATACTACAGCTCATATCACTAACCGAGAGAGGCGGAGGTTTGGTCGATGTCAGCGGCCTTTGCACTCATTGATTTCCCTGATTGGCGTGCTACCCGTGTCGATCACACAGATAGTATTCTACTTACAGGACTACTCACGGAGGTGCCCTATTTTGAGAGTTAGTGGTGTCTCCACCACACACTCTACACCCCATCCATCGTCGTCCGTTCATGTTTCATCTCCAGTTCCACCCAAGGCCATGAAGGCCACATCCGGGGAGAAGAGGACCCCGTTGGTGATTCAGCTATGGTCAAGGGATCACATCCCATCTACACCACCTACTATGGCAAGGCCGAGCTCTCCTGCTCGACCTTCTGCCCAGTTATGGTGCGGAAGGAATGGCGACCCCGAAGCATAGTGGTCGTCCCTTCACCATCACCACCATAGTAGGATTTGGAGATGGTTACAGCAGTTGCAGAGGGAGAGGGTGGTAACCCAGTTGCACCCATGATCATAGAACCTCATAGGAGTGTCACCCGTATATAGTCGTGATCAAGTGTATATCTTCTATCAGTCAGCCCTCGGTTGATTCTCGGCAATAGGGGAGGCGATGCCTCCACATAATGTGGATCTACCAGAAAGCATTTGTGCATCCGAAGATCGTTCTTTAGATGACATAGTAGCTCACTATTTCATGGAAAAGAATGAATATTAGGATATGATTGGTCTGATGAGGAAAAGATCAGCTTTGATCTCAATGAAGATGATTTATTGGGAGACTCAGCAGGGGTTTGCATGGTAGATACCAGGGGTCCCTCCTTAGAGAGCATTAGGCTATGGAAGGTGTTGAGGCCGAGCAGGAAGACACAACCCACTCGACCCAACACCTCCTAGCACAGATAAAGCAGAAGGATGACAAGATAGAAAGGATGGAGAAGAGGCTCGAAGATCTGTTAGCAGCTATCTTAGCATTGCAGAACTAAGCCCCAGTAGTTCATCCTACCATAGCTGAGACTAGTCAGCCAGAGTTGGTGCATGTCTTGGACCCAGCCAAGACTTTACCTCCAGTAGAGCAAGGTAACACCAGCATGTATAGGAAGGTAGTGGATAGTACCTCCATACAGGAAAAAGATATCAAGTCCATGGTTGAGCAGTAGGTGAAGGAAGCATTAGCTCAAGCCCGAGGAGGATCATCAATTCCAAAGGGTAGACCCTACCCGGAGGAATTTGATGCAGTCCAATATCCTAAAGATTTTGTGCCACCTTCCTTCAAGAGTTTTGATGGCAGTGGGAACCCGAGGCAGCACATCGCGCATTTCAGAGCTAGTTGTTGCAACGCTGGTGGTAGTGATGCTTTACTCTTCTGTCTCTTTTTCAGTAGCTTGGCATGGATAGCTTTTGATTGGTATGTTAAACTTCTCAATAGTTCAGTAAAGACTTTTGCTAAGTTGGAGCAACTCTTTATCAAGAGGTTTGTTGAAGCTCAGCAAAGGGTCATTGTTGGCGATCTCGTTGTGGCTCAATAAAACCATGGTGAGTCCATCATTGATTACATTCTTAGATGGCATAATTTGAGTATGAAATACGAACCACAGTTGTCTAAATAGCACACCATTGAGATTCTGCAAAAGAATATTCATGGCCCGGTCACCTTCATCCTCAAAGGTTTCACCATCAAAACTTTTGAGAAATTAATCAACAAGGTGGCTAGCTTGCAAGGAGAAGCCAAACAGTTACCTTCTCCAAATCTACCAACAAAAAGCCACATAAGATATATGAGAAGAAGCCAGGCGGTGATAGTAGATAAGGCGAAATAGCCACTAGAGTAGTTTGAGAGACCTCATGCTCCCCCATGCATCGCCTCCCTCATCACCAAGGTAACCCTAGGCACAACACCCTCCATAGCCTACACCGCCTCCTCCTCAGCCACATCATCAGCAGCAGCAATACACATACCCGTTACCAAGTAACTACCATCCACCTACTTTTATGGATAAACTAAAAAAACTGTACTCATTTAAGAGGGAGGTAGTTAGGAAAATCTTTAAGAATCTCTTAAAGAAACCTGACTTTCAGCTACCCGAACATAGAAGGGCGGAGGAAGTGGGAAAAAGCAATGATCCTAACTTTTGCCTCTACCATTATCTAGGTCATGTTTTGAAAGATTGCTTAACATTTAAGGGTCGGCTTGAACATAGCTTCAAGACTGGTGCTATAATCATCCCAAAGGAATACCTTGTGAAACAACCATCTAGTTCCATTAGGGTACTCTTTGGGATTCTTATGATCCTTCCAAAATCAAATAAGGTTGGGATATCTCCTTATCCAAAATCTCTAAGAAAATTATCTCGAAAATCAAGAAACTTTCCTTGCAGGTGTCTGAGTCAGCTCAAATCTCCAACATCAAAGAAGGTTTGCAAGTTCAGTGCCAACTTAAGGAAAGGGGCGCAAGCAACAACATGTGCCAAAGGATAGCCCAAGTGTAACCACCAAGTCCGACCTCAGTCGCCATTATAGCTACTACAAGAACTCTCGCTAGCTCTTCTTCTTCTAATAGACATCTTGTATCAGTGAATGAGGGCATCAAATCTCTCACCCCTCTTACTTTACTTGATTTCTACTATGTATCTCTTATCAAATCCAAGAAATTGAAGAATAAAGCTAGCTTGAATTATATATGTGTCACTTCTGATGAGTTTTCTGAATCTATTCTAAATAACTCATCAAGTCTAAACAATAACTATAACAATTTCGATCTTCCCCTTTCTAATTCAGAGTTGGATTTTTCTACTCTGAATACTACGGGTTCACCTCTTGAGATAGACTTGGAATCATCTGATTCCGACGGTCCCATAGGAGAAACTGTAGGTGAGCCTGACGTTCAGGTAGAACCTTCCATTACCCTACCACAAGAGATCACTGAAGTCAACCTCCATAGTGGCAAGGTTCTACCTCCTGGCGGCACCTCAAGATGAGGGAAACAAGTCATTAGTTGAGGAATCGAAGCCCCTCCACGATGCTCCACCCTTGGATATGCTTGTGGAGGATCAATGGTGGACTACAATGTCTTCTCTCACCTAAGAAAGTTGTCATCTAAGCTAAGCATATACGATGCCCTTGTCTTATCCAAAGAGATGAGGGAATCATTAATCAAGGCTCTCCTTGATCTTGAGATATGCTTAGCTCAGTTGACCGCTATTGGTGAGGAAGTACATTATTCCAGAGAAGCTCAGGGGATTACTTTCATAGATGAATACCTTCTTTTGGTGGACATGGAGCACAACCGTTCCCTCTACATCATAGTTGACATGGGCCGATTCGGACTTACTAGAGTTCTCATTGATCAGTGCATGGTGAATATTATGAGTCTAAAGACCCTTGCCTATTTGAAGATCGACATCTTCACACTCCGAGGAGATCCGATGATGTTGAGAGGATTCAATGAACAAGGTGAGTGGGCTTTAGGTTCCATAGTGTTACCTTTGGAGAGAGGTGAATGGAAGACTGAAGCAAAGTTTTATATCATTGATTTGAATACTTCATTCACTACTTTGCTCGGTAGGCCTTGGATACATCAGAATAAGATAATTCCATCCTCCTCCATCAGTGCATCAAATTCAGGAAGGATGGGATTGAGTATTGTGTCAAAGGAGATGAAAAGACATTTTTAGTTAGAGAGGTTGAGATATATGAGGATGCGACCTACTATCTTCCTAAAAACACCCTTTCTCGTGAACTTGGATAAGATTCAAATTCAAAAGCAAAGAAAATAAAAAAAAAAGAAAAGTGAAAAATCCAAGTGAACAAGAAAGGGAAATTGAAGAAGAAATAGAGCCGCATATCGCATTCCACCCATAGTTCATTCCTTCATATGGACATGTGGGTAGGATGACCTGAATTCCACCAGGCAGAGGCAATGGCAAAAGCAGAGGCAGTTCCAGAGGTGTAAGACCCCCTGGTTGGCCATCAGCCAACAGAGGTTATGTTCTAGTTCATAGGAGTACCCCTACTATTCATAGAGACTTAGAATCCAGCTTGGAGGACGAGTCTAATGTGATTAGCATACCAGCCAACCCCTCTCAGCGGGTTTCATTGGAGGTGACACTAGCGGACACATGAAGACACCTCAAGATAAAGCAAAGTATTTGAATCGATGTATATAAAATTATCGTCGGCGGTTGGGAACCTTAACTCTAACCTCACTTTCACCACAAAAAGTTGAAAGTTTAATAGTTAAGGAAGCCCCTAAGTCTTCCGGTGATATAAAGCCAAAGAGATACTTTTTGGGATCCTCCTCAAGTCCTGAAGTTCATGTACAACTTAAGGAGAATTCATATAAAGAATTAATGGAATTATCGTTTGACTTTTACTCACCTTGTGTTCATAATCTTGTACAGAAAGGTTTAGTTTCACATACATGGTCCAAGCATAGGTCAGAGTATTTTGAGAAGCAATGGAATAATACAGGCAGGGAAGCACAATCAAGAGCAGGACTAGGATTCGGTGCAGTGGGTCTCGATGATGATGATTACTGTTTAGTCATGACTAATCATCAGATCGATAGGTTCTTCTCAAACCACACAAACTCTTATGAGGAAGTGTGTTTAGAAACTTTAGACGATCCAGATGATCTCCAAATCAAAGATGCACCTCCAGAATTTGAAGAAGAGATCCATTCAACAATTGACAAACTTAAAGAAATCAACTTCAGGACAAAAGGAAATTCACGCCGCCCGATATACGTCAATTCGATGATGAATGAAGAACAAACCAATGACTTAGTTAGGTTATTGATTGAGTTTAAAAACTACTTTGCATGGAGTTATGAAGAGATGCCCAGATTATCTCATGATGTAGCAGTCCACAAGCTAGCAATAGATCCTAACGTTAACCCTATCAAGCAAGCTGCTACGCATGCGATTAGAAATCGAACAATAGGACATTTCTAAAGTCAAGAAACTGATCGATGTTGGTTTCATCATGGAAGAAAAATATCCAACCTAGTTAGTCATGTCAATTAAGAAAAAGAATGGCCAAATTTGCATATGCGTTGATTTCAGGGACTTAAACAGGGCATGTCTTAAGAATGAGTTTCCTATACTAGAATTAATGGTGGACATCGCCTCATCTCATGCAATTTTCTCTTTCATGGATGGGTCATCTGGCTATAACTAAATTAAGATGGCCCCCAAGAATGAAAAAAATACTATTTTTTGAACCCCGATCGAAATCTATTGTTATAGGGTCATTCCTTTAAAAATGTTGGTGCTACATACCAATGGATCATGACTTAGATCTTCAATGAACTCATTCACCATCAGGTTGAATGCTATGTTAATGATCTAGTAGTCAAGAGTAGAGAAAAGGAAGATCATCGCTTTAACTTGAGAGTAATTTTCGAATAGTTAAGACAATATAACCTCGAAATGAATCCTCTGAAGTGTACATTCGGAGTAGCTTCAGAAAAATTCCTTGGGTTTTGTTGTCCAACATTGAGGAATAGAAATATATCCAGAAAAGATCAAAGCTATCTTAGAAATGCACCTCCCAAAAGTTTAACTCAACTTCAGATCTTTCCAAGGGCGGTTAGCATATAAGACTTTATCTCCAACTTATCGGAAATGCAAGTCATTCGACTCTTGTCAAAAGGATGTCAAGTTCAAGTAGGATGACAAGTTCCAGCATGCCTTTGAAGATATCAAACAATATTTGGTGAAGCCGTCAGTTCTAGTAGCCCTATCTACGGCAGGCCACTCATCCTCTGCACTGCTGCATTAGATGACTCCCTCGGTGCTTTGTTGGCCCAAGCCAATGATGAAGGGAAAGAGAGTGCTCTCTACTATCTCAGTCATCTTCTAATTCTTGCTGAAGCGAACTACCCACATATTGAGAAACATTGCCTAGCTTTGATCTTTGCCTCCCAAAAGCTACGGCATTATATGATTTCTCATAAGGTGAACTTGATTTCTAGAACAATCCACTGCAGTGTCTCATGACATACACACTATCCGATGTTTGGCATGATGGTCTATGATTCTCTCACGGTTTGATATCACATTTGTACCCCTCGCGGTAAAAGGACAAGCTAGCGAGTTTCTTAGCGACTCTCGCTTAGTGACGATCTCCCTGATGAATAAATCAAGAACTTATGGGAGATTGACAACCGTCGATGGGAGATGTATTTTGATGGTGCAGCTTCTTTTCATAAAGGAGAAGCACCACAATCTACTCTTCCAGGAAAGGTAGGGGTAGGAATAGTTCTCCTAACTCCAAACCGTGAAGTGATGAGATTCTCATACTATCTTTCCAACCCCTGCACCAACAACGAAGCTGAGTATGAGGCTTTGTTTGTCGGTCTGGAGTTAGCTATCACAGTGTGTGTCAAGAGCATCAACATCTTTGGGGATTCTCAGTTGGTCATTAATCAAGTTGTCGGGTCCTACAAGATTCTCAAACCCAAGCTTCATCATTACCGAGTATACCATGAAGTTATTGGCCCAAATCCCAAGTCACCATCTACAAGGTTCCCGGCGAATCAGAATGGCAAATGCTTTGGTCAAACTTGCCAAAGAATTGACATGTCCGGAAGATGAGTCCATTTCAATAAGGGTCCAAAATAGACAAGTCTTATCACTTATTGATGTTAAACTTATCGAGAGATTTTCTCTTGAAGGGGAGGTTGTCGTTGCCTATAAGGACAAGGAGTTGGATTGAAGGCAATCATTCATAGACTATTTGAACACCGGTAAGCTACCTCAAGAAAAGTCACACTATCGGGTGAAATAGAGAGCTCTCTCTGCTCTCATTGATGGCACCCTGTACCGTCCGTCCTTTGATCAAATGTGGTTACGTTGTTTAGATAAACATGAAGCCTAAGGCATTGTAACCGATGTACATTCAAGTCTATGCGGAGCGCATTAATCTGGTCTGAAGATGAAGACGAAGATCAAGAGACTAGGATACTACTAAACTTTGATGATTAAAGACTGCATGGATGTAGCTAGGAGATGCTATCGTGTCGGTACGGTGTGGTCTACATCAACCACCCAACATTTTACACCTACATTGGCTTCATGGCCATTCAAGTATTGAATGCGACATTGTGGGTCCTATCGATCCTCCTTCTTCCAAGGGTCATGTTCATCTTAGGCGCCACCGACTACTTTTCCAAGTGGCGAGGCAATCCCACTCAGAGGTCACATCTCATGTACTTCAATTTTTCGTGAATCATATCATATAGGTTTGGGGTGCCTCAAATTATATATCGATAATGTGCGCATTCAAAAGCACCAAAATCAACTTGACTAGAATACATGGTATAGATTAGAGATACTTCACCATCTACTACCCCAGAGTAAATGGCTTAGCAGAAGCATTCAACAAAACTCTCATCCAAATACAAAAGAAGACTCGATGATAACAAGCCGAATGAGTAGTGGTTAGTTGAAGCCTTGTGGGCCACCACATACCGAACTCCAACTCAATCTACCCCATTTTCCTTAGTGCATGGGTCTGAAGTCATTCTACCTTTAGAAGTTCAACTCCCATCACTAAGGATAGCATTGAGCAACAAGCTCATAGAAGATTGCAAAGTTGTGGTTATAAGAGCTCGAAGGTTTAGAGGAGAGTCACTCAGCGTGCAGAACCTCAGTTGTACAAGGCCAAAATGATTCAAGCTCACAAGATGGTGCCTCTAGGTCTTTCCAAGTAGGAGAACTTGTGTTAGTCCTGAGACCAATTGTTGCCCGTCAAAGATGGGAGGCAAGTTTGAACCCACTGGATATCATGTAGAAGGCCTACCATGGAGGATCTTTTCAGATTATTGATTGTAAAGGGAAACACCCGATGCTTCCAATTAATTGGCTCTATTTGAAGAAATATTATCCATAAAAATCATGTTTGAAAATAATTCTATCAATCAACAAAAATTTCATTCCAATTCATCAAAATCTTCTCTTTGTTCCAAGCATTGTTTGCTTGTCTTGTGAATCTGTCATGATGTGTTTATGGTAGGTGTAAGAGTCCCCCAGTGGCATATTATCCCTCTCTCACAATACAAACACATTTCCTGGCGCTATTAGAATTGGTGTGAGAGAACCTAAGAGGCATCCTATTTCGATTAGCATAATTGAGTTAGGTGTAAGAGAACCCTAGAGGTATCCTTTCTTGGTGTGAATCTCGTTTGCCACCCGTGGCACCATTTCATCAAATTCCTCAAGCGTGTTTAAGGTAGGTGTAAGAGAACCCAAGCGACATCATATTCCCTTTAACATGAACACAAAAATAAACACATATCTTTTATCTCGAGCTACTTTGATGTGGGAGCAAGCCCCTTATGGCACTCACTCATTAGCTGCTCTAGGTCGAGTCTACATGCTACCTCGCTAGTATGTCACCCAGTGGTCATTTGTTGGAGCATATGAGTCCCCACACTTTCTTCCTAACTTGACCAATGCAAACCAACGAGTTTCTCGTTAGTATGGTAGACTTCACTGCCCAACCAATAAGCTACCTCATGTTGATTTGGTTTAAGAAGATATGAGTCATCGAGCTTTCTTCTTGAACTAATCATCAAGATCTAACTAGGTCGAGTATATTTGAGGTTTAGAATAAGTCCCCCAGAGGCTCCTTTCCTCTCAACTACATTTGAGTTGATATAAATCCTCTGGTGGCATTCACTCGGTAGTGCTAGGTCGGATGGCACTGTCGAGCGAAAGGACTATCCCAACAATCAATTCCATTATAGAAGGATGTGAGTCCGAGCTTTCTTCCTATGATTGTTGCAAACCGGATGAGCACCTTAGGTTGGTTGATGTTACTATGTCGATAGCAACCCACGGTGGATACACCACTCTTGGCAGTGAGTCCTGCTTGATCCTTGAGTTGGCCACTGAATACCTATTTGATATATGACTAGCCATGTCATCTTCTCTAGGATTTTAGATCAAGCCTTCAGCGGCCCCATCCCCTGCGGGCATTCTACTTGGATCACGTCCTTTGCGACCTCATTTAGACACTACCTAGGTTACTCTTGGATTGGACAGTCCCCCTTTCCTAGTAGCCATCCCTATGGTTGGAGAATTTATTGATGTGATTCTTTCTTGGTTTAGTAAATTTAAGATAGGTCTAGGCGATATATGCTCCTTCTCAGTTTGATCCCTCACAAACTAATAGGGTCCACGATAAACAAACAAATAAAACAAACAAAGTAATTCGCTTGTGTATTAGAATTCAAGCCCCCAAAGGGCCCCTTTTCCCAAGCAGACATCCTATCTTTAGGGCAGTGTCAGCAGAACTCCCTATAGAAATTGTCTGACTACCTGAGTTGAGATAAATCCTCGGGTCGGTACTCACTTCGTAGTCGCCTTTAGGTCGAGTTCAATCTATTTGCCACAAGCAGGTTACCCCAGCAGTCATTCCGCTTTGGAAGATGTAAAACTATGAGGCATTCTTTCTAGCATTCTTTTTAGACTGAGAATTGTATTGGAGAAAATCAGGAAATATGATCTCAAGATAAATCCTCTAAAATATGCATTCGGGGTATCCTCTGAAAAATTCCTGGGATACATTGTACGTCATAGAGGAATTGAAATTGATCCTGCTAAAATCAAGGTAATTGTGGAAATGCCTCCACCGAAGAGTTTACGTCAGCTTCGTTCTTTACAAGGACAGTTCGCATTCATCCGTCGATTTATATCAAACCTATCAGGACACTGTCAACCATTTGCAAGGTTGATGAAGAATGATGCTCCATTCAAATGGGACAAGGAATGTCAAAAAGCTTTCAATAGCATTAAAAGTTACCTGTTAAATCCACCCATCCTTGTAGCGCCTACTCTTGGGAAGCCCCTCATTATATATACAGCTGCATTAGAAGAGTCCCTTGGAGCATTATTGGCACAACACAATAAAGAAAGCAAAGAGAATGCTCCTTACTATATCAGTCAAAAATTAATAGGAGCAAAAATGAGATACTCTCAATAGAAGCATTATTTGACATTGATCTTTGCGGTTCAAAGCCATCATTACATGTTATCTCACAAAATTACCCTCATCTCAAGAATCGATCCGAAGTACTTGATGATAAGACCGGCGTTGAGTCGACAAGATTGGTAGTATTGCTTCTACAATTTGATATTACATATGTTCTACATAAAGCAGTGAAGAGACAAGTCTTAACAGATTTTCTTGCTGCACATCACATCCTTCCAGACTCTTCTCTTAACGATAATTTGTCTGATGAGCAAATTATGCTCATTCATCAAAGAGAAAAATCACAAATTCGAGAAATGTATTTTGATGGAACCTCGTCGATCAAACAAGTCAAATCTCTAAAATTCTCAAGGCGAGGAGAATCGGCGTCTTCATAACACTAGAAGGAGGGATAATGAGGCGATCATATGGGTGACCAAGAACTAATAATGAAGCCAAATATGAAGCATTAGTGGCAGGTCTTGAAGAAGCTATCTTCATAAGCATTCAAAATTTGCATATTTTAGGTGATTCTCAGCTTACTATAAATTAAGTGCTTGGCATCTATAGAATTAGCAAGTTTGA